>JARHVA010000245.1:6102500-6212500 GCA_037957365.1 Torreya grandis | reverse complement strand
AAAATCTACTTCAACTTTACCATCCTTAACAATTTTCATGATTGTCCCCCCTTAGGGATTCTAATAATTTGTTAGTTTTTTTTATATTTTATATGTACTTTTTTAGATTTTTTAACATTTTTTAAATATATAAAGCTAAAACTCTACTTTATTTAACAATGAGAAATATTATTGTCAATTACCTATTAAGAAAAATGTATCTATATTATCCATGGCCTACATGTAGATTCAATTTTAAGTAGATTAGATTAGCATGGAGGTTATACATTTGAAAGAAATTCTTTATGATTTGGAAAGGGATCTTTGTATTGTGATTTGTAACCACTTGTATCATGCATCATAAATCCCTCACCTTTAATGCCTAGACACTGATGACATCAATTACATATACAAAAATAATTATCTCATCCCCCAATAGGGGGATGGAGTATATTATCATCATGTGTGAAATATGTTACTAGTCCTTATTGGTTGAGGTCACAAAATGGTCCTTCTACTACAAAGGTGCAAACTCCTACTAGATGGAATATTGTTAGTTATGTATGTCATCCATACCCCATGGATGGTTAGGTGGCTTTGAATCCTCCCTGTGCATAACCTTAATCCTTGGATGTTTTTCCATTTATAGATGATCCTTCACTTCCTCTTTTTAGTGTGGTGCCCTATGCCTAGTTTAGATATGCATATTGCAATTTTGGTGTTTTTTTTTGTGAATTGATAGACACTGATACTAGATATTGTTTGTTTTGTTGTCATTTTATTATCTCTAATGTTTTATTATAGTAGGGAGTTTGAGTTGTGCATATCCAATTTTTTACTATGTAACCCATTTTAAATTATTATTTCATTAATAATAATCTTACTAAAGCATTCCAATATAAAAATAAATATATATATTTTATTAAATAAAAAATAATATTTATTTAAATATGTATAAATAAATAAAATAACATGTTAAAAAAATAATTAAAATAAATACGAAAAAATATAATAATAAATTAAATGACTTTTTTCATCATTATCGACATATCTAATTAAAATAAATTGATATTCAAATTATAATCTTCCATTAAATTTATCCTTTATTATAATATTTTCAAAATCATTATAAAATCTAGGAATTATTTATCTATATAGTAGGTATATCATAATTCACTTTATAAATAAATTATAAAACATAAAATAACCAAATTTTTGGATATTAGTTGGAAAACATTAAAGTTTGTAATTTTTAATGCTACAAATTGGGTAAAATTGAGCTATGATTTGTCCTTGACTTTTTTTATTTATAACCTTTTTTATGCATATTATACAAAAAATTATTCTAAGAATAACTTAATTCATGTGTAATCTTTCATCAACAAAAAATATGTCAATCTAGGAAATTTGATTAAATATTATTTTTCACAAGTATTTTTACTACACATGTCTTTATTTTTTAATTTTATAAAAAAAAATTATGCTTTAAAAAAATTTGTAGGATTAATATTTCTCATATTTGAGTATGCACATGTTTTGTGTATTTAAAAAAAAAAATTTAATTATGAATATGTTTGTAATTCTTCATGCATATTTTTTTCATATGAAGTTTTAACTATTTTTTGTCAAATTAATATTATGAAGCTTTGTACAAGAAGTAGTGTTAGTATTTTATAAAAGAAAAATGTTGTAAACATTTTTAGAGTAATTACAAAAATAATTTATATATTATTAAGTAGTAAAGTATTCATTTTTGTCCCTATAGAGTTTGGTTATTCACCACATAGTTTAGTTATTCACCATATAAGAAACAAAGTTGATGAGATTTATTGCAGGAGTTTGCTCTTCATTATATAATCCATGTGATGAATTATTAGTCATTTTAGGCACATGCACTAATACAAAATAATGTTATTTAGAATATATGAGGATAATAGTACAAGGATTTCCATAAAATTTTCAAGTTAAGATTTCTTGAAACTTTGTTTGTGCTTAATTGGTGTCAGTGCATGTGTCCTTATGTGTTATGAAATAAGTCAATGTTGACTATTTGAAATTCAATTAATAAAACAATGGTCCAAAATAATATGGATTCATTTGGTACTACCTATGGTATATTATATTATAATTCATAATGACTTAATGTGTTGGTGCCTTAGCATTATGAGAGATAATTAATATTTTTTGCACATTACAATGTGTTAAATGTTGTTATTAGGTGTAAATCACTTAATCTAAGTATATGTGTCTTGCATATATATAAGCATGCTCATACACTTATTCAGTGGACATTAGCTAAATTATTAGAGCTTAATAACAATTACACTTTATTTTGTCAAGAGTTAGGCTATAGTTATAAATAATGTGAGGTAATAAGTAGAGATTTAAAAATATAGTGTTATAATGGACCTTGTAGTTAGTTAGTATGTCATTGAGGTTATTTTGTATATCACCCTTATTGTTCTTTAAATCTAATAATTATTAGTTTTTTATGTATATTGTTTCATGTTCCACTACATAATATTAGGTCTATGTGATATAAGGCATATCTTATTTGGGACTGCTAACTATAATAGTACCATTTTGCTCCACTACTCAATCCTTCCTAAACCTCATAGAATGCCTACTAGTAGCCTGAGAAGCCAGCTTCATTTTCTCAGTATGGTAAAAATATATTCTATGGGTCCTTGGGATCCTAGGGATAGTTAGATGCTCTAATGCACTTGAAACTTGTGCAATTAGTTGGGGAATTAATGCCTTCAATTGTATGAACAATCGTTATGACCTTGAGTCACTTCCAGGCTACTTAGGAGAGCCAAAATGACCTAACAAGAGAGAAATGGATTTATATTACTTCAAATGGATTGTATGAACTCTAAAATGACCTAAATCATATTTAATACTTCAATAAATATCTCCTCATACCACCATTTTATACTTAAAGGTATATAATTATACAAGATAGCTAGAATGGGTTGTTTTATGTTATTTTGGAGGTCCATAAAAGGTGCCATAACTTCAAAATTAACATGGAGAGGGGGGAAAGAAGTCATATAATTGAATCACATGTTTATTTGGGGTTTTTCACATGTGCAAAGACTGCATAGTTAATTTTTATTCTCTAAGTAGGGAGGTCTAATCGAGACCATGTTAATTCAACAATAAGATGTAAGGCCATATTGGGTCCTAGAATATTTCTTTATATTCTTATTTCCATTCATATAACTCTTTACAAAAGGAGGTTTACATGATTTTGGGGCTATAAGGAATGAAACCAAATTTGATATTTTGGTGTAGAATGAGTTATTGGGGATAATTTCAGAATTACAAATGGATTTTTGAAGGTATGGAATGATGTGAATAGACCATATATGAATATGGGATGATCCAAAGAAGATACATTCAAGTTTTAACCCATGTATGCGATATTAGCCTAAGGAGATGAAGAGTCTTATAAACACCTAGCAAGAAAAAGAAGTGATTTTTTGAAGATAACCTAAGAATATCAATTGAGATGTGTCATCAATGATTTAACTCAACTTAATTTGACATTAAGAATGCCACTTATCATTCAACATGCCAAAGCAAAGGGTAGTTTTGGAGAGCTAGTTAAGGTGTCAAGCAAGCAATCTAACTCCAATACCACTTGGAGGATTTTAGAATATTCAAAGGAGAAACACATGGAATTTAGGACCTACTGATATAATTCCATAACTTTTCCCCTATTTTATATTTCATGAGACACTTGTCAACTCTCTCTCTCTCCTATGTCCTTTTCTTCTTCTCTCTCACTTGTATTATATATTGAGCCTAAATTGGATATGTTTATATCCTCCCCTAGGTATGGTGAATTAATTATAATTTTTAACCTATAAAAAATAAATAACTACATATTTTTACCTTCTCTATAGAGTAATTTTAATGTGCATATTTGACTAGTTGATCTTGCTTAGTGATAAATTTAATTCATTGGCATGTTGTCCTTGTTAGAATTCATATTCAGTTTGAAAGTCTCTTTGTAGGTCTCTCGAAATAGTCAAATAATTTTTTTATGAGTTGAGTGGGTTATCTTCCATTAGTTTCATGTCACGACCTATTGACTAGTCCTCCTAGTTTAATCTTGTTTCATAAACACCCATGATAAATATTTATTTAGAGAGGTACATTTGGATTAGTGTCATGTGTAAGCTAGGATCTTGTTCTAATTGAAATTCTCTATAGTTTCAAGTGATCAATTCATATTTGGTGCATCACCTCCATTCGATTAGGTTTATCTCCCTATTCCTAACAATTTTAAGAGTAATGTTTGACTTTAAGTGATTCATAAAGGGGAGCTAGCCATTTAATCTATAGATTCACCTCCTTAATATGGTACCATCAACATTAAGGATTTCATATGTTACATTGAATTTGGAAGGCTTAAAATACCTTCTAAAGGGTGAAAATATGATGCATAACAATAGCTTTACCCCAAAATTATTTTGGAAATCATTTGTCCTTCAACATGCTTGCATGCATCTCCTAAATGGTCTTTTTATTTCTTTTTGCCACTCAATTTTTCTATGGAGTGTATCTAGATATAAACTAGTTTTCAAATTCTTCACTCTTGAAAATATTTATAGAGATACTCTCCCACTCTGTATGATCTTAGGATTTTGTTAGATTATGCACTCTATTTCTCAACTAATGCCTTAAACCACTTTAATTTATTTAAAGTAAAATATTTATTCTTTAATAAATAAACCTAATAATTATTTCTATAATCATCTCTGAAGGTTAAGAAATATGCATTATTATATTGTATGAGAGTTTTCATTGGGCCACACAAATCTGAGTACACTAACTCCAATGGTGTTTTTACCATCGTATACATCATTATTTTAAAGGGCTGTCTATGGTTTTTACCTAAGATACTTGCCTCACACTTTATTTCTAGTTTTGATATTCTTCATATAACCATATTATTCTCAAATAAAAGATCTAATCCATAATAATTTAAATCTTTGTACATTAAATGGTAAATTTTGAATGTGACTTTGATGATGAATTGAATATGGTTTTTTTTAGTATTTTTGTAGTCTTCAGAAGATCAAATTGCATCTTGATAGGAAACATGCAGTTCCTTATCACTTGAACTGAAGAAATATTATTCTTGCTTCCTTCCATATAAAATATTGTGCACTTTGTTGGTTCTAATTTCTATACCTCACTCACTCAACCTTATACACTTGAATAAAATGGAAAACAAAGATGAAAAACCTATTAATATGTCATTATAGTTGGTGGAGGGATTAGAATCAAGAATGAACCAAATAGATAAAATGACTAAGGGGCATTGACAAAGGGTATGTTTAGCTTCATGTTACTTCTATCTGTACTTGAGCCAAGGTGAGAGGACTTATGGGGTATCTTGTTCTCATGGAGATATTCTGCAATTTAACCTCTATGGGTATTTTTGTCACAAAGAGACACAAATGTGACCAGGGCATAACCAAACTTGTTCAATCTACTCGAGAAGGGTTAAAATAGATGTGAAAGTGATTGTAATCTTCATTTGAAAGAATTTTTAACAACATGGGTTGAATGGAAAATTTTAGTGATGGGTATTTAAAGCACAAGATGAAAATGTATGATACATAAGAAAGAACTTATGCATCAAGTGTGTATTTGTTTATAGGGTAGGACAAGGTAGGATAGTTTGTTAATTATAAAAAGAAAGGTGGTGTGATGGTGATTCTCAAATAATATGGTATCTTGTAGTACTTATAACATTATCTTTAGTAGAGATGTAGGGAGAACTAAAATACAACATAATGGGAAACACCAAATGATCCCTGAGATATTATAACATACATTGAAACTAATATTTTAAATACATTGCCTGTCTAATCCATAAACCTAGGGTACCCTAACATGTTATTCAACAACATATCCTAAAATAATGTAGAAATGGTTTATAATCTTGATCTATGCTCAGAATGATAACCAATAATAAACACAAATCCAAATACCTAATCAGAATAAATTGCAAAACACATTGCTAGACTTCATCAAAAGGAAATAGAAAAGAATCACAAGCATTTTCATTAACTTGAATGGAGATATTACATAAATTATTTTTTCAAAATGCTACCATGCAGACAAGCATGGTGAGATTTCTCCATGTTGGACGAGGGAGACATAAACATGCTCTCAAACCCTGCTAATGGCTATACACTTGCAACAACCTTAGCAAGGGAGACAAGATATATACACAAAAGTTGATCCCAATTTTTTTTGAAGAAACTATACTTAGAGAAAAACAAAGACCAATAATAACCAGAGAATAGAGGAAAATCCCTCTATTTATATATTTTTCTCCATTTTCTAATCTAGGAATCTATGTTACAATTTGGAAAATTAAAAAGTAACCCTCTAAATTCCTCCAAGATGCATCTAGCTAGAAAATATTCCTTGCCACACGTAAAATATTCACATATTTATAATAAAAAATCATTTTTCTAACTACCTCTACAAAGAATGATGAAGATTTGTAACATACCATTTTATTTATTCACTAGAGATACCTTTTTACATGATTTGGAAGGTGAAATTTTGTGGTAGAGCTAAAAAAACTTTATCCTCATGTGTAACTACCTAGGGATGCCCTTGAGCACTTTATTGCACAAATGGAACATCCTAGATAGCTACCTTTCCTCTTATGCATGCCATGGAATAACCTACTATTGCAATGATGGCATTGAGATGCTCCAACTATGGTACATGAAGAACATGATCTATGGCAAAAAATATCCTCTAGAATAGTCCACATACCTTATTCTAAACTTCAAATTCTTTAACATTCATGAAGGAGCCATCAATTTTAACTGCTAATCTAAATATTTCCATATACTAACATGTGGCATGGTACATTAGATCTAACCAAGCATTCGTGGGGCTTAAAAGTGACTAAGCCACTTACTTGGCTATAATCTGGACATGTTTTTCTTCCACATTCAATTTGATCTCTATTGAAATGTCCACATTCATCTCATGTTGTTGATCTCATTTACTCAAATTAAATGCTCTCATTTGATCTTTTAAACCATGGATCAAATGTTGGCCATTGATATATATCTATTTCATCATGGTTGTGACATATCTCGCTATCATTTCTAACCCAGAACCTATTAAAATGTCACTCTCATTCACATCATTGATCTAATTGATGCATGAAGAACCTCAAATCATCAATTTTCCTTGTCACTCATTGAGTTTAAGACATTTAGAAATTTTCTATTCACCCTTATTATTTTGAAAAGTCCACCTTTACATCACACCATTGATCTAGATCTAACCATTTGAGCATTATTAGTTGATATTTATACCTAGCATCTGAGATCATGCCATTTGGTTTTTCCATGGGCTTTATGTACTCTGCATAATCAGTCTCTACCATGATAGTCCCCTTTCACCATGTGGTGGCTTCACATTTCACCTAAGTTTTTTAAAAAGTCAACTTTACTTTCATACCATTAGATCTTGGTTGTACAGATTGACTCACTCCATTGCATTTTCTTATAGAGTTCCTTTAGTGCTGACACTTGTCACCAACTTGCTTGTCTTGGGAATCTTGATTTCTGACCATACACCTTTTTTTGGATATTTAGTAAGACAACTGAGATGGTGTTATTTGTCACTCTCATTAACCTCTTAGAACCTTTGACATTTCAAATTTGCTCATGCACCATTCAATCATCTTCACTTGTGTAAACATGCATCATTGATAAATATTCTTGAATTATTAACTTATGTACACATCATCTAATAAACTCTATGTCATTTCACATGCACCATTGGATTTTGATCAACTAGATTAGTTGTGATTGACTCCAAGTTAAAAATGAAAAAAATTAAGTGAAAGTTTGAGGAATAAATAACTTATTATAAATTCTAAGCCTAAGATTTTTTATATATGATAGAAACTTTAGGATAGGACATTGAGATAAGTTTATAGCAATGGAACCAAGCATTATCTAGACCATGATAATAGATAAAAGGGACCAAGGGACATAGGATATGAAAGTGACAAAATATGAATTTTAAATTATGGTTAGGTCATGTTAATAAACATAACTAAACCTTAGTATAAAAATCAAACCAAGTTCATTGAAAATTTTTATGTATTCCTATGTAAATTGTTCCTACCAAATTTGAAATTAAATCAAATGGTCTAAGATAGGGAAATTGGAACAAGGGTTTCAAGATGTTTAGAAATGACATTAACTTGGACTTTGATAGACCACTGTAGTACACTTCACCTCTAATGAACACTTCAAAAAGGAAATGGTATAAACAAATTGGGCATTTATACTTAGAATGGGCTCAATTGATTCAGTGAAATTTTAGTTACTAACACTGGCTCTCACCCAGTGACTTACACACCTTGTAGTTCTACACAGAACCCTAGAACGTAAGATGAGGTGCTAATCCATTGGGTCACAGAGTCAACACTTACTCAATTTATATCAATAAATACCTATGAATGCTAAACATAATAAGGTGTATTGACAAAAAAGGATAAGGAGGATATAAAAATGAACACATGATGAAAACATGAAAAGAAACTACACAAGCAAGGCTCAATGTAAAGGGGAAATAAATAAATAAAAAAACAAGACTATACACTATACAATTATGTACATAATTATAGACTCAATCAAATAAGTGTTTTAGAAGACTGGCATTGACTAGGAGCTTTAATATTTCACCATCTAGGTCTCTCGGGAACAAAATATATTCCCTAACTTGGTAGTCAATGGAATAGGGACCCATCCATAAAGAATCAAATTTTCCATGATTACCATTCTCCTCATGCTTGTTATTCCAAATTAGAACCATATCACCTACCTAAAAGGTTCTTGTAGTGACATTCCTATCAAATGCATTTTTTATCTTTTCCCTGAAATTGAGGTGCCTTTTATGAGTTTGTCTTTGAATTTAATCAAGCTCAATAATATGGTTCATCTTGCCTCCATATTGGTTGATTTCCTCATCATCTTCTACGTTTTGCATGATCAGATAGATTGGTGACTGCAAATTCATAGGCAAAACTACTTGAGCTCCATCAATAAGCTCAAAAAGGCTTTTTACTATACCTCTCTTAGGGTGTGATATTGTTATCCTATAAACTAAAATTTAGTTGTTCACCCTAATTCTTATTTTCTTCTAATGTTCATCTAATAATTTTGAGCAAGTTCTTGTTATTAGATTTTGCTTTCCCATTTCCCTTAGGGTTGTATTTGGAAGCATAGGTCAATTCCATCCCATACTTTTTACACAGTGCCACTAAAGGCTTAGCATTGAAACTCATGGTATTATCAACAATAACATTGATAGGGACAAAAAATCTAAAAATACTCTAATTTAGCAAAAAATCCATAACCACCTGGTGTGTAGCCTTCTTTGTAGGGACCACCTTGACCCATTTTATGAAGTAGTCAATTGCAACTAGTATCTATATATGTCCAGTGCTTGATGAATCAACAATTTTCCAATGAAATCCATTCCACATTAGCTAAATGGGCCTTCAATTATCATAGGCTATAAAGGAAGATAACCTAAATCTTTCATTCACCCATAAAACTTCTAAATTTTTTTGTGCTTTCCAACTTTTTGAGAAACATATTTGAATAGTGATGGCCACCAATAACTAGCTCCTAGAATTTAATAAGCTATGACTTTAGGTGCAAAATGGCTTCCATACACTCCACTATGAAAATATTCAATCAGGTCAAAAATTTAATCTTCTAGCATGCATCTTAGGATAATCCCTTTCAGATTATTCCATGTAAGTCCATTTTCAATCAATAGGTATTTTTCAGAAATAATTTTAAGAGTCATCCTTTGATCCTTATTCAACTCATGGGGACAATATATATTTTGAAAGTAATAGATGATGTCTTTATACAATGGATACATGTTAAACTAACTCGAGGAATCATCAACATAAAAAATAGCAGTATTTACCTCAATGAATTAAAAATTGGTCTCAGGCAAGAGTTGAGCTAGACACATCCCTCACACTAACTAGGTGGTCTAAATATCCATGTCATACTCTTGAAACTTGTTGACCCACCTACATCTCTTTTTGGATGCTTTAGTTTGAGTCAATATGTCCTTCACCATGGCATGTGGGACATAAACAACAATCTTCACACTCAGAATATAAGGTTTGAATGCTTTAACTTCCTTTAAGAGAGTGAAGGCTTATTTTTTCCATGATGTTTTAATACAATTTATAACATTGCATAGCTTTCTTAAATAAATCTATAGGCCTCTCATGGTCATCTTCATTCTTTTACAAAAGGATAGAAATAACAGTATTATATGAAGCAAAAGAGAAATTTGAAATGGCTTAGAGTAATCAGGGATGGCCAAAAATAAAATAGATTATAAATTTCCCTTGATGTCATTAAACACTTACATGGACACATCTTCCCACTTAATGGCTTGGTCTTTCTTTGCCATGGAAGTGATAGGTAGAGTTATCTCTACAAAATTACACACAAACCTTCTTACGAAGTTACATTGTCAAATGAAGGACTGAATTCACTTCGTGGACTATGGGATGGGAATTTTTTCAATAGATTATACCCTCTTAGAGTTAATTGTGACACCATCCTTAAACATTAAATGTCCCAAAAATGTGTCCTTTCATAATCTAAAGTGACATTTATTTGGATTGAGTGAAATTCTAAACTCCTTACATATGATCAACACTTTCTCTAAATGCTCCAAATATTCATCTCTAGTCTTAGAGTACATAATAATATCATCTTGATACACAACTATAATATTATTAATCACCCCTATAAAATTAATGTCCATAGTTTGTTGAAACATTGCACCATCATTCATTAACTTGAAAGGCATCTTCAGAAATACATGCGTGCCTCAAGGCATTATAAATGAGGTCTTAGTTTTCTTGGATTATGTGACCATAACCTAGTTATATCCTAAAAAATGATCTAAAGTAGACAACATCTCTAATCTTGTAATACTTTTCAACATGTTATCCATATTGGGAAAGGACTAATTATCTTATAAATAATCTTTATTCAAATTTACAAAATCTACACACAAGTGGATGTCACCATTTTTATTTCTCATAGGGAATAAATTTTCAACCATTGATGAATACCTGACGGGTTGGGTGATACCACTATCCCTAAGCTTCTTTAAGTCATCCAGCATCTTAGTGGCCAAGATGGGGTTAACAGATCTTTATTTCTACCTAAAAGTCTTTCTATTAGGCAATAATGTGATGACATTTTTAAATAAGTCTTCCAAATACACTTTTAACTCATAATAAGACCATGTTAAACAATCCTTGTACTTTCTTATAAGATGCATTTAAACTTCCTTACCAGCTACACTTAGGTGAGTACCCAACAAAACCTTCATTGGATTCTCATGAGAACCTAAATTACACTCAGTCAAGTCCTTTGATATAAATGAGCCTCAAGTCTCGATTCTATCCACTCCATCAAAAGATAATTCTAAACTTACTAATCCTTTAGGGATCATGTTTTTCTTCAGCTGGATAGTGTGTTTCTGAAATAAGGATTATTTTCTATCATAAACTTGAAATATATATTCCAAGTCTATGAGATGATCATGGAACTCAACTTCACAATTTAGAAACCTCTTAATTATTTCATCATCATCAAACACCTACCAGTGATGAACATTGTTTAGGATTAAAGGCCTAAAAAGCACCTCCACTTGATATTGATAATAAGGGCTTGTATTTTCAATGTTAATTGAGTACCTATCCTTGCAAGTCTTCCAACTTATTCATTAAAACTTCTACCATGATAACAAAGATTGAATGCATTAAAGAATTCAAGAAAATCATAAACAACATTATGATATTATTTCAACCTTTTATTTTTGGTGGTGTACGCATTGTCGACTTACATTACCACTAGCTCAAAATCACCCTTGGCACTCAAGCTTTTAAATTCATGTTCATAGGCAATTAGTAGAACAAGCAAGAGTGCCTCATACTGAGTAGTATTATTAGCACACTCAAAGGATAACTAAAAAGAAAACCTAAAATACTTATCATTGAAGTCATAGAATACAACCCCTACTCTATTTCTAAGATTGGAGCAACACCCATAAAAAAACACTTTCCATACTACACCTTCACTATCAAGTTCAACATCAAGAGAATTAGGTTGTTCATTAGTGTGAACATTCCCAATAAAGTTAAATCCCACCATATGTGTACAATACTTCATTTTGATCATGTTTTGGATATTCAATTACATGTAACATCTTCATCTCTCTATAAGTTGTGACCGTAATACCCTCCAATAGAATGGTGGCCAAGGAAAGGTCCATTTATACACTTCCACCCATGCTAACAACCCATTTATGTGACAACAACATCTCCCACATAGAAAGGTAGTCCACAAAAACCATGTATATATTCAAATACTTACCTAGATTCATTATCAACTACACTACCAACCCCTTGACTTGTCCAACAACTAGAGCTTCTCATGATTCCATGGCATAACACATACCAAAGGCTGATGTAATCTTAACTCCAAGCTCATTTGAGACACCCAGAGGCATTAAATTATAAGAAGCACCAAAATCAAATATGTAATTATAGACAATAACACCATTGATCAATAGGTTTGTATAAAGTGGATCAATATCCAGCTAACTCTCTACTAATATAGTCCCCAAATAGTCTTCTAAAGTGGGTTCAATAGCCTTTTCATATTTTTCATCTCATTATGGGGGTGTTTGGGGTAAATCAATGTCATTTTTAGTTGAATTGTCACCAAACACCATGTTTTCAAATGTCATCTTCCTATGATTAGGTATTTTGAACAATTCAATAAGTGCCATAGTGATTTTCAGTTGGATCAACACTTGGGCCATATCACATATATTATACTAAGGAAGAGGAGTATTTGGTGAAAGGGTAACAACACCTTTTATTTGGAATGAAATAACTTAAGGTATGACATGGAGTAGGTTGGGTTGAATTTTCATGGTTATTAGCAGCCTTCAAAGGTGGATTTTGTTTAACAAAATTCACACCCTTAGGACTACTAGATAGTGAAGTTACTTTATTTTTAGTAGGAGCACCTCTAGGCTTAGCATCTTGGAAATGGGTACTGGTTTGGAAGTATTAGGGCTTGTCATAGTTTTCTTAGCTTCATTACTTGTATCCCCTACCCTTTGTTTAAAGGGGTAGTTTTTTTGGTAGCTACTTCTCAAGTAGTATTCCTTCTCTTGGGCAATTGTTACATTAACTAGCAGCTACCTATCTTTAATTGATATAATTCTACCATCATATTTTTTAAACATCATTGATCTTAAAAAATCAAAATCATGAATAGGTAATTTATATATTTGTTCCATATTAACCTCATGAGTAAATTCTCAAGTTGGGACACATATCTTCTATACTACTCCAAAATTGATCAACAGTAACAACACTCATTAATTCTATAGAGGTCAATATCTTGCTTCTGAGAGTTTGACAAATGAACATAATAATCTCATCACTAGATGATACAGACTCAAGTTCATCCACATCTTCATCAATTAGTTCAATTGTATCACATGGGGGATGTGGAAGGAAGCACTTGACACATCAATAAACATCAATATCAAAACCTACTGTATTCACTTTAGGAATTTAATATATCATGCACTTCTTTCACATCCCCTCTATTTTGATGTTTATTTGTTCTTTCATGATATGCAGGCCTCATCCCTTTGTCATTGTCTTGATTATGGAAAGAAGGCCCCCTTTATGCTTGATTCATATTTGGATCCCTCTTTTGACTAATAGATACATGAAGGACACCCTTCTTAGCCTTGGCAAGCTTGTGTAACATCTCTTTAATAGTGGAGGCCAAAGTCTTAACCATCTCCTCAAGATTAACATTCTTAGTGGACTATGGTTTTTTAACTATTAACTAACTTCACATTAGTTCACTTGTTCATGGGCTTTCCAACAACCTTTATGTTTTTCTTAATTTGGATGGCCATACTGAATGCCAACCACATGTTCATTAGAGCCTTTTCCTATAAGTAATATGCAGCCTTCTTATGAAAGGCATCAAATTATTTCATCAAGCCTATTATATCACTAGGCCTTATGTTCTCAGGCAACCACATCATAAATTTGATGAACTATGTGTTAAAGTCTTGCACACACTTATTGTGGTTCTTCTTAATGTTTTCAAATTCATCCAAAAGGAACATTGGATCAAATCTATCACCATACTGGATTCTAAAAGCATTCCTCATTTCAATGAATCAATGCTTCCAGTAGGAGGAGAATTGAACCATTCATGAACATCTTCCTCCAGCATATAAAAAAATAGCCTAATACACACATCCTTCTAATCAACCTAAAGTTCTTCAAAATTACTATGAAAATCTCTTAAGTACTGATCACCACTCACTACAATGTTCCCTTGAAACTTTGTAAGACATTTTCTTATTTCATTTGGGACTTCATTTGGATAACTTTTCATGTCATCAAAATTTATAGGCCTAAATTTTGAAACATGGAATGTAATAAATTCATTCACATTTGGGTCCCTATGCCTCATGATTGGTTCGATTAAAGGTTCAAGAAAAAACTAGCAAATATATGTGAGGGGGTGAATGTAGGGGAATTTTAGGATCAAACTTGGTAGGGGATTCAGTTGGTTGAGAAGGTGATGGATAATAGATAGGACTATAAGTTTCAAAATGACTAAAAGAGCTGTGAATGTCCTGAGCAATGGGAAGTTATACAAATTTTTTAAGATTATCATAATTGTAGTAGTTAGGATAATGTTTAGCAATTGAACCTTTCCCTTTAACATGCCTCCAAACTTGTCTCCTTCTTCTTTGATAAATATGTAGGGGAGAGATAATTTACCTATAATGATCACCTTTGAAGGATGATCTCAATCCATCCAACTTTACAATCAATAAAATACTCAAAGATAAAAATTAAGATATTCAAAATAGGCACCAATCTTCCTTGAAACCAAATAATAAAGTTGGATTTGCCACTAGAATCATAATTCTAGAATATAACAATTAACAAATTGATTATGATACATGATAAAAACATAATTGTTGAATTTAATTATGAAATCAAAGGCAAAGACGCTAAATTTTTTAGAATTATGTCTAAAAGTGGATAAATCACCTTCCAACAACTAATTTTGATTTGTCATTGAAATTAACTTAGTTGAAGTCAAATTTTCAAATATTACAATTCCTAGCATGTCCCCTAGTGGAGTGATGTGGAGTTTATGGCCAAGATTGTCTAAATGTAGTAAATAACAATAGAGAACTTCATAACATAAAATACTTGTAGTTATCTGCAAGAGTCCTTGGAAACACAAGTAACCAGGACTTCAATTTAGTCCTTGAGAATGACACCAAATGAGTGGTTGTTCCCATTTGTACACCTCTCTCACTCATCCTTACAAACTTGAGGAAAGTGGGAAACAAAGATGAAAAACTTACTAATATATCAGTATAATTGGGGGAGAGTTTAGCATCAGAAATGAACCAAATAGATAAAATGACTTAGAGCCACTAATAAAGGGTATGGTTAGCTCCCTGCTACTTCTCACTATACTTGAACCAAGGTGAGAGGACATATGTGGTATCTTGCTCACATAGATAATTTATGCAATTCAACCTCCATGGAAATTTTTGTCACAAAGAGACATAAATGTGACTAGGGCACAAACAAACTTGTTCAATCCACTTGGGAAGGGTTGTCACATAGAATGAATAAATGTTGTAGATCACATAGAAGCTTCTCAAGATAGATGTGAAAGTGAGCAAAATATTTATTTAAAATAAATTTAAACAATATGGGGTGAATGGAAAAATGTAGTGTTTGTTCCTCAAATCACAAGATGCAAATGCAAGATGCATAACCAAGGTCTTATGCATTTCTAGGTGAATAACATTTATGATATACAAAAAGTGTGTATTATTTATAGGGTAGGATAAGGTAGGATAATTTGTTAATTATAAAAATAATGGTGTTGTGTTGGGGATTCTAAAATAATAGGGTATCTTGTATAATTGATGACATTATCCTTAACAAAGATGTAGGCAAAACATAAATACAAGATAATGGGAAATGCCAAATGATCCTTGAAAGATTAGAATATACACTAAAATTAAGATTTCAAACACTTTTCCTTACCAAATACATAAACCTAGGGTGACCTAACAAGTTATTTAACAACATATCCTAAAATAATGCACAAAGCATTTATAATTTAGATTTATGCTCAGAATGATAACCAATAATGAACACAGAGCCAAATATCCAATCTACATAACTTACAAAACAAATTATTTTACTTCAATAATAGGAAATAACAAAGAACTACAAGCATTTTCATTAAATTGAAAAGAGATATTACACATACTAGTTTTTCAAAATGTTTCCATGAGGACAACAATGGTGAGAATTCTCCATGTTGGATAAGGGAGACGTAAACATGCTCTCAAAGCTTGCTAATAGTTGTACACTTTCAACCACCTTAGCATGGTAGACAAGAACTACACATAGTGGTTGATCCAAAAAAATTTTTTGGAAACTATACTTAGAGAAAAAAAATACTAATAAAAACCATAGAATAGAGGAGAAGACCTCTATTTATACATTTTATAGCCTTTTCAAATCTGGGACTATGGGTTGTAATTTGTAAAATTGCAAAGTGACCCTGCAAATTCCACTATGATGCTCCTAGCTAGAAAATATTCCTTGCCACACATAAAATCTTCATCCATTTGCAAGAAAAAATCATTTCTCTAAGTGCCTCTATAAGCAATTATGAAGATTTTAAACAAACTGTTTGATTTCTTAACTAGAGATGCCTTTTTACATGATTTAGAAGGTGAAATTTTGTTTTTAAGGCTGAACAAACTTTTTCCTCATGTGTAACTACTTTTAGATGCCCTTTAACACTTGATTTCAAAACTATAATTTTATGAACAACTACCTTTCCTCTTATGCATGACATGGAACAACCTATTCTTGCAATGATGGTATTGAGATGCTCCAACTATGGTAGAGGTATAAAATCATCCACAACAAAAACTAAACTCTAAAATGGCCCACATACCTTCTTCTATGATTCAAATTCTTGGTCATTAATGAAAGAGCCATCAATTTTAACTCTTAAGCCAAATATTACCACATACTCACACATGGCACACCATATCGGATCTAACTAGGAATTCTTTGGTCTTAAAAGGGACTAAGCGACTTACTTGAATGCAATATGAAAATGTATCATTTTCACATTTGTTTTGAGCTTCGTTGAAATGTCCACCTTCATCTTACATCGTTGATCTCATTTTAACTGATCAAATGCACTCTATTGATCCTTTAAACCCAATATCAAATGCCAATCATTAATCTATCTCTAGTTCAACACGGTTGTGACACACGTCATTACGATATTCAACCCAGACCTTTTCAAAAGTCTACCCTCATTCACATCATCGATCTATTGGATGCACAATCAACCATAAACCATCAATTCACTCATCAAAATTAAGACATTTGGTAATTTTCTATTAATTTTAGGTCATTTGAAAATTCCACCTTTACATTTCATCATTTATCTAGCTCTGGCCAATTCAGCATTACTGATCAATATTTATACCTAGCATTTGAGGTCATGTTATTTGGTAGTTCCATGGGTTTTTTGCACTCTAAATAGTCAGTCCCTATTCAACTAGTCCCCTTTCACCATGCGGTGGCTTCTCATTTGGCCTAAGTTCTTTAAAATGTCAAATTTCCTTTCACAGTATCGAATCTTGGCTACGCATATTGACTTGGTAAATTATATCTTCTTACATATTTCTTGTGGTAATGACACTTGTCCTAGGGATCTTGACTTTTAACCTTATGCTTTCCATTGGGTCTTCAGGTATCCCATAAAGATGATGATACTTGTCACTCTCATGGAGCTCTTAGAACCTTTGACATTTCAACATTGTACACACACCATCCAATAATCTCCACCCAAGTGAACTCGTATCATTGATCAAGATTCTTAACTTATTAGCTTTTGTACACATCATATGATAAATTATATCTGAGTTCACATGCACCATTGGATTTTGATCTACAAGGTCGATTGTGATTAGTTCCAAGTTAACAAAGAAAATAATAAAGTCAACATTAAGGGAATAAAGAACCTAATATAAAGTCTTAGCCTAAGGTTTTGTTGTATAATATAAAAGCTTTAGGGTAGGACTTTGAGCTAAGTTTATAATAAAGTGATCAAACATTAGCTAGACCATGATAATAGATAAAAGGGATCAAGGCCATGGGACATGAAAGGGAAAAAATATGAATTTTAGACTAAGGCTTGATCATGTTAATAAACAAAACTAAACCTTAGTATAAAAATTAAACAAACTTCATGGCATTTTTTAAAGCATTCCCACGTAAATTATTACTGTCAAAATTAAATTTAAATCAAAGGGCCTAAGCTAGGGCAATTGGAACAAGGGTTTTAATATGCTCCGACATGACTTCAACTTGGCTTTCCACATAACACTATAGGACACTTGACCTCTGATGAACACTTGAAACATGAATTGGGCTAAACAAGTTAAGCATTTATACTTAGAAAGGGCTCAAATGTTTCAGTGCAAATTTGAGCATTGACACACTATTTTTTCTCCATTAGGACTTTATATACTTTTTAGACTAACTATCCAAACTCAACATATTATGTTTTAGATTTGGAGCATATTATACATCCTATATTTATCTTCTTTCACCTTTTTGGTCTAGATGATGACAATCCCTCTTCTAATAACATGAACTTTTTCATTGTTCCCCGTGTTACTCTCAGACTGAATGTTTTTATTAGTGAGACAAACAAGTTCTCATTACCACTCAAGTGGTTATTGAAGGCAATATCAAAATACAAAACCTCTATGTTGTTCTATTCAACAACCTTACATACAATTAACATGTTTGGCAAATGTTCAGGTTCACTTACATTCTCATCAGCGATGTTTGAAATTTACCTTGATTGATAATATTGTCTCTTTCTACATTCACTAGTAAAATGACCCTACTTATGATAATAATAGCACAAAAATTTACTTTTATCATACCTTTAGTTTAAAGTACCACTCCACTTCTGGTTTTTGAAATCTAATTAAAAACTACTTACTCCTTATTTATTTTTTGGGTTTGTTCTTCCATAGGAGTTTCTTCCTTGTCCTCTAACTTTGAACCTTTTACATCTAATTTCACTTTGTCTCCCCCTATCCCTGACACTAGCCTTATCCTTGAAGGATTTCTCTAGGGAAGAAGGTTTAGATTTATTCAACTATTGCTAATGGGTTTGTAGAGAACCCATCAAATCATCCACCGTCATCCTTGAAAGGCCTTTAGCCTCCTCAATTACAATGATAATCAGATCATAACTCACGAGTAAATTACTAAGGATATTTTCAAATATACTTTTGTCTTTTACAATTTCACCATAATTGTTAGCTGATTGGTTAAATTAGAGACTCTAGTATGAAACTAAGAAATAGACTCACCATCATTCATTTGGAATGTTTCAAATTCTCTCCTAAGTAATTGGAGATTGACTAATTGTACCTTGTTAGTTCCTCTATCAGAGTTTTAAAGGATATCCCATGCCTCATTTGGAAAGTTAGCCACTAAAATTATCGGATCTGTGGTTTCTACCATTGTTATTTCAGTCAAATTTAATGTTTTTACATTCTTCGTCTTGCTTTTCTTTAGTTGGGTCTTTTGAGCATTTGTTAACACGTTATATGTTGATTATTTTGTCACATCTATTAAACCAATGATCAAACACTCGCACAAATAATTTTCCACCATTATCGTCTTCATCCTTTTTGCACATACAACATAATTTTGTCCATCAAATGTTGGTGGATGCTACCAATTTTTCCATCTAATATGACCATGATCTATTCCAGCGATTTAATTTTGCATGCCTCCATTTTTTTAATGTTCTGAGATGGCTACAGTCTAGGTGTTTCTTCAACTAATCCGAACCGTAATATTTATATATATAAAGGCTACAATGATCTTTACTTTGGCAGTGGCTCACCAAAATCCACTATTATTGAAAAATACAATCTAATATAAAAAAAACCTTCTTATTGATGACAACTTCGATCTCCTTTCTGAATCAGAGTCTATTCTTCATTGTGGACGAAACTTTACTTCACTAAAAGACTGTGCTTCCATTATGGATTTCCAGCCATGAAAAACATAAAACAAACAATTATTATATTTCTCTTGTCTCATCTGTTGGCTAATAGGTCTGGGGAATTTTTCTTTGTCAAATTATTATTTATTTATTTTTATTTTTTTTTTGGTCAGTTGGTACGTTTCTTCTTACAACAGCTTATTCTTGTAATGCAGCAGCCACTTAACATGACCATGATCTCTTCTACGTTGTTATCAAACAACTTCACTTTTACCTGGCTATGTTTCTACCTAGCTCTCGCGTGATCTGTCGGGATGCTTCTCCCACGTTGGCTTTGATACCAAACTAAAAGAAAAAACAAAAATCACAACACGAATAGATTGTTGTAACATTAACAAAAATAGAGATACTTCTCCTTTGTTTTACTTTAATTAATTAACCTTATTTGATATGTAAAAAACTTACAATATTTTTCATGATAGAGAGAATCAAAAAAATAAAAAATAAAAAACTACTAACAATTTAAAAACCTGCTAACATCATCTTCTAACCAAAATTAAATAATAACTAGACCAAATTTAAAAAATTCTCAACAACCGTTACAATTATTTAACGAGGGTGGACAAATGAAAAATTCCAACACTCGTTGACGACACTCATCCTGGCCGTGAAGCCTGTCATCTTCGAAACTGCATTAGATACTATATTACAATGGCTCTATGCATCCCTCCGCCTACGCTCCCACATCGATCTCTTCCCTACCTAAAATGGATCTCCTGGGGGCATCGGGAGGGTTTGAAACTTACATGGGTTAGAATGGGAGTGTCAGGAGCGTATAGAGCATAGGTGACCAGTGAGAACCTTAGTATTAAGTTATATATTTACTTGTTTTACTATGAACCATATTTAGTATTGAAGGATAATGTGGAATAGATAATCGTCAACGACAAGCTGTGTCAACCACCAATTTTAGGCCTTGTTTATTATAAACTTTAGTTTTATTTTTGTTTGCAACTAGCACAACATTGTTTTTTGTGCTTTGTGTACATTTATGTCCTCATGCTATTATGGCCTTTGTGGAACTATTTTAGTTTTTTTAGTGTATTAAAATCCCTAGTGACAAAAGCCTCATTTTACAAGCGCGATTAGGGCATTTGGTACTGCGATTTAATAATAAATATTTAATATTCCTCACTGTTATATACATTTTATTCTGAAATATCACTTGCTTTGTTTATAGATTGTCCTTCCTGGGTTGTTTATCTCATTTTTAAGATTTTATATATTTTTTTAGTTTCATATTTTTTGTTTTTATTATTTTTGTGTTCAACAATAAAGATTGGTTTATTGCATTGAGCCGATGAGATTTAAAATTGTACCTCAATTTTCTTTCCCCTGACTAATTTAGTAACTATGCAATTTTTTTGGAATATAATTATAATAGAGAGCATGTGCCATCAATTATAAATATTAAATTCCCATAAATTTATTATTGTGCTAGAATCACTCAAACAAATATACCCTTATTTTTAGTACCGTTTGACCTCACTATATATACATTACTTCATATGTAGGTATTCATACATAAATAAGATATTTAACACATAAAAAATAAAGAATAAATAAGATCTTCATGATTAAAAGGCACATGTGAATGTTAAATCTTACATATTCGAAAGGCTAGACTAACAAAACATTCCAAACAATTGGGGAGAATAACATATTTTTATAAATAGAAAATAACATTTTATTTAGAAATTAAATTCCACACACGTTGGAATCACCTTAAAAGGGTGAATTGATCAAGTTGGCCACCTACTAATTATGTTTTTTTATCATTTCAATACCTTTCAAGGTTCCCAAGTTTTTGTAAAGAGCTTCTTAATGTGTTCCCTTGAACAAGCATGGATTTTGTTTTAAAAATGAGATTTAAGATAGGCATTGAAAATATAATCATAGTTAATGTTTGGAAAAGGACATTGGGTTGTTCCCTGATCATGAGAGCATTTCTTGGTAAAATGGTGAATTAAAATAAGTTTAAAAATTGGATCCTTCCCTCCAGCTAACACCAGAGTACATATAAAGTATTAAATTTGTGTCCTAAATTACTTATTATTTCACACTTTCAACATATGTATTAGTATCTCTAAACTTTATGACTCATTCAACTACATTATTGATTGAAATTGAATTAATCTCCTTTACTAAGATTTGTGAGTTAAGGTGACTTATAAAACATTATTTTAAACATCTAAAAATGGCCACCTAATGTTTATGTAGTATTCTTTTATAACAATATTTCCAATTTTTCAATAAATAAGTGAGTTGATTGTTTGATCTTGCATCTTCTAGATGTTTTTGAGCTTTATATGTTTCCACACTTTGAACAATCCTATCTTTTCTTCTTTTCTAAGCCTTAGCTATTTATAAACAATCATCCATGTGTACTTAAGAGTCCTTTTAGTGTGATGATCTTCACACCAAAATCCAATTTATCATAGATATAAATTAATTCAAACACGTGTTACAACATAACTCACATGAAAAGGCTTCGTATATATTCAAGCTTTCCCTCTAGAATCACGACCAAATTAATTTTTTTTTAGGGAATGAACAAATATTCTACCAAATGGAAGTTGCCATGAAGTAAGAAAAAAAATCACTTAAGTATTGAAATGTAGCAGATCCCATCACTACTTCGAGCATAAAGTGATTACTCTAAATGGTCATTGCTCCATGTTTTTAGCCAACAAATTTGCTTGTTGATGTTTTGGAACTTTTAAATACGTATAGAACCCCTATTCCATAAAATCAGGGGAAGTGACCCCTTCTATGGGACCATGCAGTAAACTCTTCTCAGAACAACCACCTATTAACAAGGATATATTTTAGTAGATATCATATAAAAGATGGATATTGAAACATTGCAATACTTGTTTACGAATGAAGATTAAAGTTGTGATAATCATACGAAAGATTGGGCATCACTTTATTTCTCTCTCTTCCATTCTTCTATAATGCAGTGCTGATAATAAG
Organism: Torreya grandis; assembly: GCA_037957365.1. NCBI lineage: Eukaryota > Viridiplantae > Streptophyta > Pinopsida > Cupressales > Taxaceae > Torreya > Torreya grandis. Next base: position 6,189,218 of record JARHVA010000245.1, on the reverse strand, counting down.
AAATTCATAAAAAGGATTGGGCATCACTTTATTTCTCTCTCTTCCATTCTGCTATAATGTAGTGATGATAATAAGAAATGCATTAGATTGAATGACTATGAATAAATATTGATGCTCAAGTTGTTATTAGGGAAGCTTTTCATCTAATGGTTATTGTTGTTTTCATTTAATGGCTGAGGTAAGTTTATTTTAGGGGAAATTAACCTTTATATTTTTAGCGCCCCTCCATATGCCTTTATGATGAATTTCATGTTTGTATTACGTTAACATTCTCCAACGTGCCATAAATTAAAGATGTCCTTATGGGGTCACGTGGCATACTCAAAAGACACACAATTTAAAATTTCTTATGGATTGTTCTTTATAATGATTCTATAAACTTCCCTTGTTGCCATATTATTCAAGATGATTATAATTATGCCAAAGGCATTATATAACTATCTAGAAACCAATAAATATTCATCTACAAATCTTAAGATGCCTCTTGAGAGTTGTTATCAATGATGTAGGTCTATATTTCTAAACCACTGCATCTGCCTTTGCACCCATCAGACTCTCACATTTTGATACTGGAGTCTGTCGGTTTGGTTTATTTTATGTTTTTTTGTGAAAACTCAGAGGCATTTTTCATGTTCCCCCTCTAACTGAATGTGAGTGAAAATGGAAATGCATACCGTGTATAGAGAGGTATCACTTGTGATTGTTATTCATTTTTTTTTGTGTTGTTTGGCAGCATTACAGGGATGTTAACCCTTCATTCATTTGCTATAGCTAAATTATAAACATGATTTTCAAAGCTGGCATATAAACTGCCACAAATATTTGGGTTTTTTTGGTTGATATATAGAGCTCTCCAATGCAGTGAAAATTTTGTCAAATTTTTACAATGTTTGTGAGTTTGTGATTCTAGGAGTAACGCTGGAATATTTTTTGTTCTTACCTAGGCTATGAACTTCCTCAGTGTCTAAATAATTTCCTCCTACATTACTTCTTATTATTTTACATCGGTGTTAGAACAAATTTATTCTAGTAAAATGGCATAAAATTCTCGGTGTGGGTAATGGTGTGGATTTGTTCCATGGTGTGCAGATTGGTAAAAATTCATTGCAAAATTTTAGGGTTGAAATTAAATCATTTTGTATGTCACTATTGTATGCAATTTTAGTGTCCTCATGTTATATTATCCAAATGTTTAAACAATACCAACTGGAAATATTAATATAAAAGTAGAGGGTAGTGGTCAAAATCCCAGGGTGACCTCAAAATACATTTGAAGGGCTATTGTAATGTCATTTTTGGATGAATCACTATAAATTTACTCTACTCGATAATTTCAAATTTACCTTATACTGATGACGTTATTAAAATAATTCATTCATTCGTTATTAAAATAATTCATTCATTAATTTCAAACTAAATTCTAATTTATACTTATTTTTTTGGATAAATATTTTTTCAAGGTCATTGAGTGATGTTGTTGTTAAATTTGATGTTCAATATTATTCAACAAGGAAAATTTTTAATGAGGATTATTCATCAACATCAATGTTGTCCTTCAAAAAGTAACACATTTTAATTTTCAAATAAAGAAACACATAGTATTAAATAAATATTTACTAGAATCCTTCAAAATGTTTGACAATCTACTTAAAATTTCTCCTTTCATTTTATAAACTCTTTTGAAAAATTTCACCTTCACCTTATTTTATGATGTAAAATATTCAAACTAAATTCTAATTGATACTTTCTTTTTTGGATAAAAACCTATTTGAGGTCACTGAGTGATGTTGTTGTTAAATTTGATGTTCAATATTACTTGACAGGTAAACTTTTTAATGAGGATTATCCATCAACATGAATGTTTCCCTTCAAAAAATAAGACAGATGAATCTTTAAACAAAGAAATGCATAGTACTAATTAAATATTTACTATAATCATTCAAAATATTTGACAATCTACTTAAAATTTTTCCTTTCATTTTATATAGTCTTTTGAAAAGTTTCACCTTCACCATATTTTATGGTTTAAAATATTCATGCGGACATCAAGTTTAAGGAAACTTGATTGTATTTTACTGTTAATTTTTTTATATACATTATAACCTTTGCTTAGGTATTATTATGTTTAGGTGAACACTATTCCATAATTATAGATTTTTATTTTTTTTATCTTTTTGTTATAATCTTAACAACGTTACAATTTTTTATTTTATCTCTAGTTATGGGTACTTTGGGATGAGGTTTCATCTTGACAAGTTAGGGCATGACTTGAACCTCTGTTAGCTATGGTAATTTTGTATAATTTTAACCACTACTCTTAATTGTTGAATCAGAACATTTGAATGTGAGATTTAACTTAGGATCTTACAAGAACACTAGAACTTAACCTTAGTGCCTTAGAACAGATGAGGGAATGTTATGTTGGATTTGAACTTGATCTCTTTCAGATGATAACATTCAACTAGCACTTTATACTAAATCATCCATCTCCACCACTGAGGAACTTTGTAAAATATTATCCAAATATTTTAGAAGGGCGAGGGTTTCAATTTGACAATCCATCATGACTAGTCATATAAAATTTCCATTATTATTTCTTGTTCAACATTTCCCTTCAAACTGCAAGAAAGATCATTGTAAATAATGGTTTAATTTTAATAAAAATACATGTATGTTTTTAAATAAACATCATTCAAGTTAGTAAATAGCTTTTGGACAGACTAGTTACAAAAAAATATGAAATGAAACAATTAGTGTAATAAAATTTGCTATTGCAGGTATTTTTTAGAAACTTTTCACAATCTTTATGTTCTATGTAAACCTTCAAACATTGATTATGTAGATTTTCATAAGGTCTTTCAAAATTACTTTATTCCTTTTTAGGTTTTTCTAGGTTGCTAGTCTCACATATAAGGTGGTATGAACTAACCTTTAGTTGGGTTATAATAAAATTTGTTTTGTATTTGATTTGGGCACCTATGTATGATTTCTGATCATGTTTAAAAGTAAGGTTGAATTTTTTGAGGTGGTATTCCTCATCCTTCCTATGTTTCTTTATCCACATGCTTAACCTATTTTTTTCCTTACATAATTTATTCCCATTTACCATTTTGGCATTCTTGAAAGATGGTGTTCCAACAACTTATTTACTTGAATTGATGCCATTTCTTACTCCACTTTTCCCCCCTTGGCTAGGAAAGTCCCTAGTGTATAGAATAGTGTGGAACAACAGATTGATTTATAGTATATTGACATGCATAAATTTTTATAAATATCTAGTGTATGTAATGGTATATATCCATTTCAATATCATGTTTATATAATGTTGTAACAAATGGTTTAATTTTAAATTGTTTGTTGTTAAAGATACATTATTCCATAAACCAAGGATTTACACCATTTTAGTGTTTTCCCTAATTTCCTCATGACACGGTAAACAAAAACATGGGGAAATATGAATACAAATGTAGAGGCCAGTGATAATTTTTTTAGAGTGGCCTCAAATTACAAGACAATCATTAGCTATTGATAGTAAGACACTAAAAATTCTATGTAGTCTTGTAATATCATCATATCAATATCTCTAAAAAAATTTTTAGATATAGAGAGACAACAAGACAATAAAGGCTAGTGATTGATTGTTTGGTTTAAATGAATTTAAAAAAAATATACTCTAGACATAAATTTAATATTGCCTTTCATTTGAAAGTGAAATTCTAATTTATATTTCTTTTTACAATTGGAGATTTTTTTGAAGGGTAGAGAATGGTATGGGCTTTAAATAATCTATTTTTAACTTATCCCTCAGATGTTGGATTCAATTAGTAGTGAGATATTAACCCACTAGGGTTTATATTTGACAGTCAACCATTTAAATCTTATATGATGAGTTATTTGTCTAAACTTTCCCTTAAAATTCTATAAGGATTAAGGTTAAAAGAAAGTAACATCGAAGAAAACACATAATTTGATTTTAATTCTTAAGGAATTTTTTATTGTATTTTAATATAAAATAAGTGTAAATGCAGTGACAAAACATTAAATTTAACATGTGATTAGGCTAAGGTGGTGCAAATTTATTGTGAATGAAATGTTGTAGATCTGTGAAATAAAGATTTTTTTTAATTTATTAAATTGACTTAAATAATTATTGTGTGGATGGTGTCGATTCATTCAAAATTATGTGAAATGATTATGCACATTAGATAATTACACCTCTTTAGTGCTCATCTAATATAGGTGAGTTTGTGTCTTCATTCATGTCTACATTATTTAGTTTCATGTTTACCATCTATACTATAATATAGTGAAGGGAAGAGAATATATCGATAGGTTTGAATCTCTTATAACTAGAACCATTCTGAGGTGATACTCATCCTACACACATCACCAAAGTTTATATATTCTTAATGCATACTCACCTAGATTACATATGTAGAGTGCATAAGTGAGCCATTGCCATGTGAGTTGTTAATGAACAAACAAGTAGCCTTAAAAATTATTCTACACCATGACCAAAAAACACACTAGTTCTACCACTTGAGATGATTATACAAGGAACAACATGTACATGTAAATCGTACTTGATTACCAACATCAAATGGAGTTGGAATAGACTTGCAAGGAGAAATAATTATCTTCTACTTCTTGCTCCAACTGGTGTCACAACATTTAAAGTTAATACATCAATAATACATTAAAGAGTTTGCATTCCTATTCATGAAATAAAATCACTTGAAGGATAATCATATACAGTTTTTTAAGAATAAATGAGATACATTGAATATGTTGTCTTTGATGAATGAGCTTCATAGGCCCAAATATGATTATAATAATAAATGTCCCAATGTATGAGTTATTTAATTATCATAAATACAAACATTTGGGAGGTCGATTAGTTATAATTATTGGTGATCTATGACAACTTCCCCCTATAAATGAGATACCAATGCATGTATTAAATGCATTTGGACACATGCTTTGGAAAATGATGGACACAGTAGTAGTATTACATAAAAAATTCTATCAAGATAGACGTATGACAAATAAAATACTATTTATAAATTTATTAACCAACATTATAAATGTAAACCCAATAAAGTAAGACTAAAATATACACATATCAAGATCATCCTCTATTCATCCATAATAATAAGAAGATTTTAAAGTGACAACAAATTTGTATGCAACTAACAAAATGGCAACAATACAAAACAAACAAATGTTAGAATCATTAATCATTCCAATAGCAATATGTAAACTAGAACAAAGTAGATAATAGGCGACACTCGACTTGATGAAACCATACTTATATGTAAAGGACAAAGGTTAGGTTGGAATCTTTAACAATATCTAATTTTATTTTTCATTATATAATTTAGTTTTAGTTTATGTTCTAGGGCTTGGAGGATAGCAAAAAATGATTCACATAACCATTTTATTTATGAAGATAATCTTTAACAAAACTAGATTATATAAAAAGACTGGGATTGTTTTAGAGGAGACGATGGCAGCGAGTGGAGGCAAGGAAGGGGATGGCCCGAGCGAGGGTTTTGGCAGCACGTGGATGCTGCAGGAAGAGATCCAGCATGGGAAGGAGCCGATGGTTGTAAATGAACGCCCAAGGATTTCAAAAATTAATGGTTGCTTTCCACGGTCTCAAGATAGACCTATTTTGGTGATACCAGTAGATTCTATCAAGGAAGATGTGGATTATTTGTCTACCCATACCCTGATCTGCAAGTTTATGGGAATTCGAATCTCCCAGGTAGCCTTGGAAACTTGGTTACGCAGTACCTGGCAGGTAGATGGTGACATGGACATTATGTTGGCTGGAAACAACTACTTTTTGGTAAATTTCTCCTCTGTTTTGGATAGAAATCAAATTTTTGAAGGGGGACCCTATTTCTTTGATAGAATTAGATTGTTCATTAAACCCTGGCACTCAGGCTTTAATTCTGTAGAAGATTTACCTACAAAAGTACCTATGTGGGTCTGACTTCTGAGGTTATCCCTAGAGTTTTGGAGAGAGGATATCCTCTATCAAATTGCTGCTTTGTTGGGTGCACCAATTGCTGTCACGCACCAATCACTGGATAGAAAACTCATTTCCTATGCCTAAATTTGTGTAGAAATGGATCTGAATAACCCGCTACTAGATGCCATGGAAATTTTCCTGGGAGGCTCATCCTGGGTTTAGCAAATTGATTATGAGGCAATACCCTTTCGATGCAGAATTTGTCATATTTATGGTCATCTGCATCGCCAATGCCCCCAGGCTAGGTGCTTCATAGGGATGGAGTCTAGCAGAGGCAAGGATTTAGGCCAGTTGGACAAAATGGGATCATCCAAGCTTGGTTCGGATAAGGTAGCAAATGGGAAGCTTCATTTAAATGGGGATAATCCTGGTAGTGGTCAGTCAGATGCCAATGGGCTTGATAATGAAGGCTTCACCCTAGTAAGATGACGTGTGAAAGGTAGGGGCAAAAGCGTAGGAACTAAGATAGACCCCTTGAGGGGGGGTTTAATCACTTTGAAACCCTGGATTACATGGCCATTAAGGATGGCATTCCCCTAGAGGAGCTGGCAGTACCCTTGGAGGGTGTGGAGAAGGGATCCCTCCCCACTAAACCCCAAGACATGATTATTCAGACAAATAAGCACACAGAGGATGCGCCGGTGGAAGGAGCATTGCTAGCCCTTTCAGAGCACCAGAATAATGAAACCAGTTGGGCGGATTTGGTAAAGGACAAGGATACACCCTGGAAAGACAAAGGTTCTTTGTCAGCTTTGGGTATTTTACAGAGGCCTCTCAAAAAAGTCTCTTTCACCACCCCGGCTAAAGCAGGGCGCAAGAAGGATCATGAGAAAGTCCAATGTAAAGGGGACTTATTTGGTGGAATCAGGGGTGGTCAAGACCCTAGATGAACACTTCAGTCAATCCACCCAATGATAGTCCTGTCATGGAATGTAAGGGGATTGCATAGTACCCCTAGACAAAAATCTATGTGAAAGTTGCTCAGAGAGCATTCTCCTGATATCATCTACATTCAAGAGACCAAGCTCCCTGTTGAAGCTATGATCAGTTGTTTGTCAAAGTTCTGGGCCCAAGCACAATGCTAGTGCGTGGGAGCCATAGGAAGTGCAGGAGGACTAGCCATTTTTTGGGACCCAGTGAAGGTCACGCCATAACTGTGGGTGGCGAGTCTCTTGGAACTTACTATGGTGGCTTCCTCTCTTGAGTGTGGGGCGCTGATCCTTGTCACTAACGTATATGCACCTAAAGATTTATCTAGGCAGCACAAGCTTTGGGACCATTTACGGTATGTGCGAAGCTGTTTTCCTTATTTGCCTTAGATAGTGAATGGGGACTTTAATGCTATCCTTAGCGTGGAGGAAAAAAGTGGAGGACTAGCATGCCTTGATCCTATGATGGAGCTATTTAGACATAATATTGACAGGATGCGCCTGGCAGATGTTAAGCCCATTAATGGGTGCTTCACCTGGAATAACAGAAGATCAGGTAAGGATGTTATTTCTGAGCATTTAGATAGATTCTTAGTGTCTTGTTTTTGGCTTTCTAGTGCTTTTTCTTTGGCTTCCGAAATCTTGGACTGGCATGGGTCGGACCATTGGCCTATCAAGCTGACAACTAGGTACATCTCCGGGCCCAAGAAACCAGCTTTTAAATTTTAGCTTATGTGGCTTCGGGATCCCTCTCTTCATGACCTCATGACCAACTGGTGGAGGCAGGGAGGACCAGCTTATGGCATGGCCATGTATTCATTTGCTAAAAAACTCTAATTCATGAAGCGAAAGCTACAGGACTAGAATAGAAACAACTTTGGAAATCTCCATGTTATGAAGAATAAGGTGCAAGAAAGGCTGAATCTTATCACTAGACAAATTCTTGATTTTGGGTTGACAGAGGACCTGCATAAGGCTGAATTTTTTGCTCTGAATGACCTTTCGGAATGGGAACTCTGAGAAGAGATCTTTTGGAAGCAGAAGGCCCATATTGACTGGCTACAAGAGGGAGACAGGAACACAGCATTCTTCCACAAATTAGTCCAGGCTAGGCGTAACACAAATTTCATACCTTATCTTGTGACTCTGGATGGTACCCGAGTTACTTCATCTCCTGATATTTCTGAGGAGGCCGTGATATTTTATTCTGAGCTCCTATCTGGCACTTCTCTTACTGCTGATCTAGAGGAGAATGAGATCTTGGCTTGCATACCATCTCTCATTACACCAGAAATGAATGATGCCTTATTGAGACCGATCGATAAGGAGGAAGTTGAACGTGTGGTTTTTAGCATGCATAGAGGAAAAGCCCCAGGCACAGATGGGTTTCCTGCTAAATTTTTTCAAGAGTTTTGGAGCATTATCAGCCACGACTTAATGGAAGTTATGCAGGAGTCTTTCCTCAACAAAGAAATGCTTAGAGCATTTAATGCTACATTCCTGATGCTTATTCTGAAGGACAAACAGGTTAATCAGTTGAACCAGTTTAGGCCCATAGCACTTTGTAACATGGTCTACAAAATTATTACTAAACTCATTGCTAAATGCCTAAAAGTTTGGCTCCCCGTGATCATTTTTGAAGAACAAGGGGGCTTTGTTGCAGGAAGGCAAATTTTGGATGGAGTGGTGATTGCTTCGGAAGCAATACACTCTATGTCCAATTCTCAAGAGAGGGCTATGTTCATCAAGCTGGATCTGGCGAAAGTTTATGACAGGGTTGATTGGAGATTTTTGCAGAGAATTCTTCTAGCATTTGGCTTTGGGCAGGACTGGGTAAAATGGGTGTTTAGCTGTGTTACTACGCCCTCTTATTCAGTCCTCATCAATGGGGCACCGTCCAGACTATTTGGCGCCTCTAGAGGACTCAGACAAGGTGATCCGATTTCCCCTTATTTGTTCATTATTCTTGCTGAGGGGCTGGGTCGCTTTATTAATTTTCAGCCTTCACAGAATGTAATTTAGGGATGGCAGTGGAGAACTGGGTTGACTAAGCTGACTCACCTCCAATTTGTGGATGACACTATCCTGGCTGGTAAAGCCTGGATTAAGGAGGCGAAAGCTTTCCAAAGTACTTTGGATATCTATCTAGCAACTTCTGGTCAGAAAATCAATGAGCATAAGTCCTCCATTTTTTTCTTTAATACTCTAGAGGCTATCTAACGTAAGATTGTTGCTATCCTTAGATTTTAGATTCAGACTCTCCCGGTCACCTATTTGGGGGTTCCTATTGTGGTCGGCAGGCAGCCCAGACTTTTTTGGCAGAATGTTCTAGATAGATTGAGACAGAGGGTCAATCATTGGACCCATCATTGGCTCACGATAGCAAGAAGGGTGACTCTTTTGCAATCCGTGATTCAGGTGTTGCCCATTTATCAAAGCATGGTCTAGGTTGCTCTGATGTATTTTTAAAGGAATTTGATGCACTTGCTTGGCAATTCCTGTGGAGTGGCAATCTTAGGAACTCAAAATGGAGTCTGGTTAGTTGGAACATTATATGCCAGCCTAAGAAGGATGGGGGGTTTGGGTTGAGATCAACTATTCTATCTAGTCAGGCTCTTGTGGCTAAATTGTATTGGCGGTGGTGCACCAGCCAATCCCAGCTTTGGGCCAGTATTCTGTCATCTAAGTACTTTCTTGGGGTTAACCTGGCTGAGATTCTGAGAATGACTATGGAGGGTAGAGGTTCCATGGTTTGGAACACCCTCAAGCTTGGAGCACATTTGGTGCAACTGAGTCTCTTTTAGATCTGTAACAGAGGTTCTGAAGCACTTTTTTGGGATGACTCTTGGAATGGAGCCCCTCCCCTTCAATCCTCCCATCCATAGCTACATCCTCTGAGGGAGGCCTTCATCAATGATGGTTGGACTAAGGTGGAGCATTACAAAGAAGCATATAGTGTGGGGCCTTGTATTGTGTACAAATGGAAGAATGAATCTGATTGGCCGCAGGGAGGATCGGTGGAGATTAGACAGGAACTAACTCAGATACTTGCTGGTAGAGCTTGCAGGGCCTTGATGGAGAATGACATCCTGGCCTGGGGAAGTGAAGCCAACGGTCAGTACACAATCTCTTCCGGATATCATGAACTTATTAAGAATTGGGTTGGAGGAGTGGACTTTGTCTGGGGTAAGCAAATTTGGAATGCTGCCTCTTGGCCAAAATGCAATTTTTTCATTTGGACGCTATTCTACAACTGGTGCCTGACTTGGGATAATCTATGTAAAAGAGGTTATCACGGTCCTTCAATCTGTTTCCTCTGCCGTAGCAGTGAGGAAAATGAGGCGCACCTTTTCTTTCACTGCTCCTTCGCTAAGGGATTATGGCATATGTGGTGGGAAGCATGGGAAAGCCCATGCTGGCATGTTTCCTCCTTAGCTGACTTCTGGCAGCGTCTGGGTCGACCTCCCTCTAAGGCGTCTATACTGTAGACAGCATGGATTATTGGTCTGGTTTTTATACTCTGGAATATCTGGATTGAACGAAATGGTAGGATTTTTTGGGAGACCTGTGGAGATATCAGAAAGGTGTGGTTGAAAATTCTCAATGCATTGCAGGAAACACTCCTGGTCAAATGTGGTAAAGTGGCAGATTTAGATCCTGCTACAACTGAAATCCTCAAGCGGCTATCCCCTGTTTCGGCTGGTGCCGACTCCCTTCCTCGCCCTCCACGTCCCACGCCTAGGTCGAAGCAACAGGTGTGTCTGATTAATCGCCTGGGGCGTTGGACGTTGCCTGAGGAGGGGCATATTAAAGTCAATGTTGATGGTTCGTCAAGAGGCAATCCCGGGCCTGCTGGGATTGGCAGACTGGGTAGAGATAGCAGTGGTTCGATTAGGTTCTTATTCTCCATTTACAAAGGCCATTTTACCAATAATTTGATGGAGGTGATGGCAATCCTGGAAGCGGTCCAATTCTGTTGTAGACAGTCTTTTCTTAGTGTTATTTGTGAGTCTGACTCGTAGGTAATTATTAACCTGTTAAATAATGGTAGCATTGATAGTGTTGATTGGCAGCTGGCCTCGGTAATTAAACAGATCCGTCAAATGAGTGTGTCCTTTGAGTCTATCTCCTTTAAGCATATACCTCGTGAATGGAATGGAGTTGCAGACGGATTAGCCAAATGGGCCTCAGAGAATGGGCCGAATTGGTGTATTCAGGATCAACAGATGATTCCGGATGGTTTAACCCATGCTCTGGCTCAACTTCTTGAGTAGGACTTGGGCATGTAATTTCTTGGTTTGTGTGTTCTTTCAATAAATTTTTACCCCTTTTAGTTGCAAAACTAAATTATATAAAAAATTAAAATTAGATATTGTTATATAATCATTTATCGACATCTCCACAATATCTATAGGACCATTGATAGTTGGTAAGAACATAAATCTATGGGACTAGTGTTTGTTGAAAGAAAAGTAAAGCCAATTATAAAACTCTCAAATGGTATAAAGGACAAAATTGATTAGATATTATATTTTGTTATCCATCTCATGTGTTTTTCAGAAAATAATTAATCAATAATTGAAAATAATTAATCAATAATAATTAGAGAAAAATTCCATCACTAGACAAAATCGATTAAATATTATATTTTGTTATTTATCTCATGAGTTTTTAAAAAAATAATAAATCAATAACAATAAGAAGAAAAATCTATCACAAAACAAAATCGATCAAATATTATATTTTATTATTTATATTATGCATTTTAAAAAAAAAATAATTAATCAATAATAATAAAAAGAGAAATCCATCACAAAACAAAATCGATCAGATTATATTTTTCAAATATTATAATTTATTATCTATGTCATAAATTTTTAAACAAAAATAATTAATCAATAACAATAAAAAGAGAATTCCATCACAAAACAAAATCGATCAGATATTATATCTTGTTATCTATATCATGAATTTTTAAGAAAATAATTAATCAGTAACAATAAAAGGAGAAGTCTATCACGGAAGATTGTGAACCTCTCATTAGCAAGACAATCACGAATGAATAATGTGCTGGCTTTTTCTCGACCCGGCAAATTTGTTAAATATCACCACACTACACCTTTCTCTGGCACACAAACGTTCTCCCAACATGGCATCAATTTATTCCTCTGGAGTTGAGACGGCTCCAATAGGACTTGGGATTTTCCTCAGCTTCGTCTTCATTTTGTACAAATTCTAGATAAATAACAAGAAGGCTGTGCCTGATATGTTTGGATTGCCACCAGGGCCACGTCCATGGCCCTTAGTGGGAAATCTACATCTCTTGGGGTCCCTTCCTCATCAGTCTCTCGCAGAGCTCGCAAAGAAATATGGGCATATCATGTTTCTACGGTCGGGCTCCGTGCCCACCTTTGTTGTGTCGTCTCCTGCCATGGCAAAATAATTTCTCAGATCTCATGATTTGCTCTTCCCCAACAGACCGCCTCTTTCTACAGCGAAACACATAGTCTACGAACGGAAAGACGTGGCAGTTGCTCCATATGGAGAGCATTGGAGGGAAATGAGAAAGCTGTGCACAATCGAGTTATTCACATTGAAAAGAACCGAGTCTTTCAGATGCGTCAGGGAGGAAGAGGTAGCCACAATGGTGAGGTCCATTTGGCTGGAAAGCGGACAAGGAATACGCTTCGCCGACCTGAGGAACAGCCTCTCATTCCTCACTCAAAATATCATCTGCAGAATGTTTTCGAGCAGAACATTCTCAGAAGATGAACTGAGTGGAGGCCATGGCTAAAAAGAAATACTTTCTCAGATGTCAGCCGTTGCCGGAGCCTTCTGCATTGGAGATTTCATTCCCTTTCTCGACTGGCTCGATTTGAAAGGCGTCTACCGTCGGATGCAAGCCGTTCAAAAAATATTTGATGGATTTGCAGAAAAAGTAACTGATGAGCACGTTACTAATAGGAGGAAGAATATCAACGCAGAGCAACAAAATCGTGTAAAAGACATGGTGGACGTCCTACTGGACATGGCAGAGTAGTCGATCCAGAAGGAGGAGATGAAAATCACCAGAGTCCACATTAAGGCAATCATCATGGTAAGTTTTAGCATTAATATTTCGCTTAGCTAATTGGAATTGGAATAATCAGCCGACTGCTATTTTTTATTTATTTATTTATTTATTTTTGTGGCGACGTAAATTATGAAAAATAAAACTTGTTACACAACACAAGCAGCCGAGTGCAAACGAGGACATTTATTAACTGCTTGTCTTAATTCAAACCATGATATTTATTATTTGTCTATGCCCATTCATTAATGCAATAAAGATTTCGTTTGGCTAGAACATTTTTTAAAAATTAAAATTCAAAAGAATACTATGCGTATTATGCATATTATTGTACTGCAAAGAACTATGTTTTATTTTTTCTCTTTCTTTTTTCGCTTAGGATGTTTTGACTGCTGCAGTAGAAACATCTAGCGCTCCGGTAGAATGGGCAATGTGTGAGCTGCTGAGAAACCATCATGTAATGGGAATAGCACAGCAAGAAATTGAATCAGTGGTGGGTAGACATCGTTTTTTAAAGGAGAGTCATATGGCAAGCTGTGAATACTTCCAATGTGTAGTTAAGGAGACGTTCCGATTACATCCATCAGTGCCGTTACTTCTTCCACACGAATCCATGGGAGCATGTAGTGTAGATAAATATCACATTCCTTCTAAAACAATGCTGTTTGTAAATGTATGGGCCATGGGAAGAGATGAGAGTGTTTGGGAAAATCCTTTACATTTCAAACCAGAAAGATTTATGGTAAAAGACATAGATGTGAAAGGTCAAAACATGGAATTACTACCATTTGGAACAGGGAGATGGGGATGCCCTGGTGTTTCGATGGGGCTTTCTGTTTTTGAGTTAACACTCGCTGAGATCATACATTGTTTTGATTGGAGTGTGGAAGGCGAGGTGAATATGGATGAAGATTTTGGACTGACTGTCCAAAAAAAATTCCACTCTTGGTTCGTCCCTCGTGGAGGTTGACCACAGAGAACAATTCAATATCCCACGTTACCAATTTTGGGAAATGAATTTAACATGATACATTGTATAATTTTGATCTACATACTATTGCCATTGTTGTATTGTAGTTTTGAGTTTTGTTATTTTTTTTGTTCGTTTTTTATTTTCAAATTTGTTTGTGAGATTTATTTGTACCCTGAAAAAAAGGTTCTTTTTCTCTTTTTATTGTCTATCAAAAAAAAATTGTTATTTTATAATATTAACGAGGTAAAGTTTTGATGCAAGTACAAGAGAAGGGATTCATTTAAAAATTACTAAGAACATTTTCTAAGAAATGTTCATTCTTGACTCATCTTTCATGGAAGTTGACTACCAAAGAAATTCAATATCTAACATTACAAACTTTGAAAAATAAATTTAATAAGATATATTGTATAATTTTAAACTACATGCTATTATTATTACTGTATTATAGTTCGTATTTTTGGAGCTTTTTCTAATTTCCTTCTATTCTCCTCAAAACAAATTTTGACTTTCTTTGCTAGTTCTACTTGTGAAATCTTTTTATATCATAGGATAAAGATAGTTTTTTCTTTATTATTTTCTATTGAAAAACTATTAGTATATTGTAGAATTAAATAAATAAATATTTTATTTAAATAATTGAAGGGTTGTAAGTATGCGATATGAAATCTAAGGATTTTGTCCATTATCTTCCTCAATAAATTTATACCATATAAACTATTATGCTACAACGAAATCTATATATAGTTGGTATTTTTTCTTTACTGTATATATAGGTTTATTCTTCTGCACGATTAAAACTACTCACATAAATAATTTGTGATATATATTGGTTAGTTCTTTTTATATAATTTTAGTAAGAAGTTGTAGATAATAGTTATATTTAATTGTAGGAATTACAATTTTTTATACATTTTTATAATTTGTAATAATTTTCTTTTAAGTAATGAAAAGTTTATACAAATTATTCTTAACAAATATTATAGATTAAAAGAAATGTATATCATAAATAAATTACATTCATTTGCAATGCAATATAACTATTAATAATTTGCATTATAAAATTCATTAAGTAGGTAGAAATTATATACAGTTGTGATTATTACAATTATTTTTAAATTATAATATAAATTTTATTTATTCATAGACTAATTTTATATATTAAAAAAGATTATGCCAAGATTTAATTATAGATATTTACCTTAAACAAAAAAAAAATTATTAAGTAAAATTTAATTTGTAATTTATTTTTTAAATTTAATTAAATTTATGTAACTCATCTTATTAATCATATGGGTTTAATCATGAAGAAGTTGTTATTTTTAAATGGAGATCATAATTTCAAATCTTATAGGAGGTAAGGTAGTAGGCCTCATCTTTGAAGTACAATAATGTTCTAAGTTACTCTTTAGATCATAAAAAAATAAGATTATCATCGTGAGTCTTAAAAAGGACTTTAATTTACTTTTTTCAAGATTAATAATGAGTATTACATGAAATATTTTCTAATATAATGAAATATTATATTTCAAATATAGTAAATAAATTTTTTATCTTATTTTAAAATATAAAGAATGGAAATTTTTCATGTCATCCTTACCTTTATCTAATTTTTTACCTTCCTTGCATTCCATATTGCATTTATAAGAATTTCAAATCTACTCACGTATTTATTCCTCTCAGAATACCATGCTATATAATGCCCCCCACCCTCTCTGATGTAACTATTATTGTAGGTGGCATGAAGTTTGGTTCCCAAGCTAGCCATAAAATTTGTGTCATAATTCTAAAATAAGCTATAATTTTTTACCCTCCCTCTCAACCTAATGTATGTGTTATAACCAGATGTCATAAATAATATTCACAAATGGTATTTACAGTATTATCTTATTTCTTACATTTTTGGTTTTATCCCCTTGGAGGAATCCCTTGTTGATATGATTTGACATAGCTAGGAGCCATTAGGTGTACATGAAATGATGTTTGAAATATTACAAATGGTTTTTATTATTCTCCTTTAATGAGCCATCCCAAGTATAATTTATTCTATCTAAAGTAAGATTTCCATTCATATAAAACACTATTTTAGTTCTATCCAAATGGAACTATGACTTCAAGGTCATTACTAAAGCTTCACTTTGGGTGCTCATCTAGATTAAACTCATTAACTTCCTAATTCCTCTATGGTTATTTATTTAAGAGATTGTCTATCCCATAGCTTATGTCTTATGCCGTGAGCCAACCAAATAATATACCAAAATTATTAATACAAATTTGTGCATTGAAGTTGACTTGACAAAAGATCTACAAGAATTCATTGATATTCTAGTTGGTAGTGAGCATTGGGAAATTTATTTATTTTAATCTTCCTAACACTTTCAACTATATTTACTCCTTTGATAATTTTATCAAAGACTATCCCCTCATGGGTCAGTCAAAACCCTTGAATAACTAGAAGTTGAGAAGCCTAAGCTAGAGGGAAAGAATAGTAACATAAAGTAGTCAACTGGTAAAAATATACCCCTCCATCCATTACTCCCCCACAACAAAACCTTATTATGAGGTGCGTAATGTCAACCCACCTTTTGAGACTCTTACCATGGAAATGGCCTAACATTTCCATGTTTCATAAGTTTTATAGCCTCAATTGAGAAATTCTTCCATTAGGATATCATATACAAGTTGTTCCTTCTCTAGGTAGTCATACAACCCACTTCATGGTGATGGTGACACCCACCTCCACCTTATACAATAATGGGGATAAATTCCATAGCATTTTTCTTGGATATTTTATTTTTCCAAACCAACACAATAGTTTTACATCTCTTTGAGATGTAGAAGATAGACAAGGAGAGCTCTTTATGTGTTGTGTTTCCTAATGAATATCCTCTCTAGTAATGTTTCAGGGGAGTGTGATCCATCACACCCATCCATATAGGTTATTATTGATGTTAGTGGGAACTTGTTAGGGTTTCTCAACATCTACATCCCCAACGATGGCCCTAGTACAACAACTTTATGAAAGTATTTATTTGACATCCTACCCCTCATCATGTGGATTTTAACTTAGTGGAGAATCCAAATGATGGATTTGGTTCATAGTCAACGAGATGGTAAATGGGATAATCTAAGGCTTGGTATTATTTCAAACTCAATCAGATCTATTCAACCTTTATTCTGGCAGCACATAATAAGTTATACTTCTTCGATTATATGGTCTAACTATTATGATAGTGATAATAGGTTCCTTAAAAGATTATTACATTATATGCTACTAGAGAAAAATATATTTTATTTCTATAATACCAATGGGTAGCATGTCATTGTCCATTTTAAATATGTTATGTCCAACCGCAATCTAATCACCTACTAAGTTGAGTGGATAAATAACCACATCAAAGTGCCATGTATTTAATTCAACCCTAATAACTCCCTTATTTACCATAAGGGAACCATCTGTCTCATAGTCCAAGTTCAACCATATTTTAATACTAGTTAGATAGTGTGGTGAAATTATGTTATCCCTCACACCACTCCCTTTCTTTGCCAATATGGAAAACATATTTATTATATTAGAAAATATGGGTAGCAGGTTGTTCTCAAATAATAATGGATGATATCCTCACTCCTTGAGTATGACCCTTTTGAATTGAAGTGGAAAAAATAGTCTATCTCAGGAATCAACTCAAAGTGTTATGTAAGTATGCTACCAAATGGATGCAACTAAGAACACTCCTTCATTGCCTCAAAATTGATGATATGGGTTATAATTAATTTTTTAATGTCTCACAAAGTCAAAAGAGATCAATACTATATCAAATCCATAAATTCATCCCAACTGAGACTCACCATGCTATTTCACATATCCTTTCATGTTTGAGATTATTATAAATTAGTGTTTTAAGATCAAGAATAAATAATTGAGAGGATTTATGATTTTTAAGAATGCATCAATCTAGTTCCTTATAAATTAAATATTTTCAAATCAAATATTTTATAATGCACCTTTGTCTCTTCATGATAACTCTCATGCCCTTCGTTCCATGACTAATGACAAATCCCATGGTATTGATGACTTCCTTTGTGAATTATATATACCTAATTGGGAATTTTTTTGGACAAAACCTACTACAAATTTACAAAGAAAATATATAAAAATATCATTGTGTTACTTCATTAACCAATTAAATATTAAATTCATATATAAACTGGGAAAGTAAAAACTTATCACCAGTGCAAACCTGATCACCCTATTGAATGTATCTTCTAAATATATGTTAAATATCTTTCTAACCACATCTAGCTCATCCTACCTACTATTTTTTAGCCTAATAAAACTATATTTATAAAAAATAGATATATCATTGACAATCTTATTACTGGGTGAGATCCTATCATTAGGAAACCATATTTGTGAATCTTTATTTTGAGATAGTTTACGATGGGATTGAATGGCCTTTCATTCCAACCATGTTCTAGGGTCTTAACTTTGACTAATTTTTCTTGTATGCCACTCAAAATCTCTTTGTGGATACCTAATCATGTATCAATATAAATATTCTCAAATATAGAATATTGGACTCTATCACTCCATCCATCAATGCTTCCTCATTGCCCCAATACTATATGTTAATTTTGTTAAATTTATAGGATATATGATGGTTCATATATATGATCAAGTCTTGTCTAAGGTACTTTTATTCCATATCAATCCTCTCATATAATTAATGGAAATTTTATAGATGATAATTTCCTCGATGTGGAAGAGTAAGAAAAACGTTTCAAGGAGTAAATATGAATTGTGTCAACATTTTTTCGTACCTTATAGTTAGCATGAATTGGAGAAAAACCTAATACTTTAGATATAGTATGATTCCCATGCTAAAGTTGTTACACTAATACAAATGGAAATGGATTATAATAAGGAAATTTGATTTCTTTTTTGAATTCCTTATGCCTTTGATAGTTCCCCTCATGAGTTTTGGTAATATGTCATAAACATAATGGAGAAAAAAGTGGAATGGTTGGTTATCAAACCACTCTTTTTATCTAGGAAATTCAATATTTTCAATAAAATTTTAGCTTCTATGAGCATGTTTATTAATAATCATGTTATCCACCCTCTAAATCCTCCAATGATGAACTAGGTAAGATTCTCGGATAAGTTATCTAGTTTGATGCCAAGCAAACATGAGTGTTTAATAGAGTTACCTATAATACTTTATCCTTCTTCATGATAAGAGAGGTATATGAATTATTCTTGTTTACAGAAAGAGCATTGTACTATGGTCTAAATGTGTTGTGAGATCTACTATAGGTAATTATTCTTATAAAATCCTTATAAATTATTGTATTTCATTTGGATCTCCTCAAAATAAATATAGTTGGAAAAATATTAGTTTCCATACTCTTTTGATCACTTCTATTCCTATTCAAATTCAAGGTTATTTTTTGGTTAAAATCATCTAGAAATATTTTTAGGTTGCCAAGCATCATTTAAAATTGGTTGGTGATGAATTTTTTTGTGGTCTCTCCTAGGGTTTTTTTAGTGGTCAATATTCCTTAATTCATGAATACTCCATTTTTAAGATTTTTTTTTAATGATTTTTTAGGGTCAGAAGATGGGACCAGATCACCAAAATTTTAGGGATATATTTTTGGGGGAGGTCAGCTCGTGAAACCTTTACAATGATATATAAGATTACACTTAAATTATTTAGATATATATAGTATATCCCCTCAGGAAGTGACTTATACCAACCAAGGTAAAAAATAAAACCATAATTGGAGGAGCACATAAGCAAATAATTTTAGTGAATGAAAAAAATGAATGACAATATCAACTAGCAAACCAGACTACATCATCAAATGGTAGAGATGAATGCCTAAGTTGAATAACATAGATGGATGACACAACCTAAATGTATAGTCAAATAATAAAATTGAATGCCCTAGTCAATTGACTTAGTTGAATGGCCTAACTAAATGACATAACTGAATGACATTGCTGAATTACCCATTAAAACAACCCAATTGAATGGCATAGCTAAATGATAGATTCAAATGACAGAGCTAAATGATAGTATTGAATGATAGTACAAGATAGAAAAGCTGAACGGTAGATATGAAAGCTAGTGATAAATGGCAAGTTGGGTGATATAGCTGATTAGTAAAATTGAATGGTAGTTCTGGGTGGATGAATTGGTTAACTAGAAGTGAAACCCTTCTACCAGATGATAGTACAAAATTAAAATATCAAATGATAGAGCCAAAAATCATAAGACATCATGGAATCTAGTGGGAATGGTAAAATGATAGGCCAATAATTAGGGAAATCATTCATATTATCTTATTTTAAAGAGCCAACCAAAAATTCCACACTATCACAATGCACTCAAAATCTAGGTATTTATTATTTTTTTATTTTATCATAAATTTTAATTCAACTATTACATAATATTAAAATAATTTTACATGCATAAATTCCCATTATTATTTCATAAGATAATATCAACCAGAATAGCATATCACCCCCTAACAATTTTTTTGATGATATCATGCCACCTCTTGAAGATGTTCCTCTAGTTTTAGATGAAAATGATAATGAAAATGAAGTGGTAGAAGATATTGGACCATCTCACCAAACACAATATTTAGCTCAAACCTCCCCTCAAAAATCTTCCTAAAGGAAGAGAAGTAGATGGATAATTGGAAGGTCCTTTAAGGTGGATTGAGTGACAAAATTTCCCTTCATATAACTTGTAGAGCATGAAAATGTTGATGATAATCCAAAAGAATTAAAATGTGTAATACGTAGTTAGAAACTAGGAAAAGAACATAGAATTTAGTTGAAATTGGACATGATTGAGGAACATTGTGGAAAAGTATATGAGATAGTGAAGCACCTAGTTAGAGTGATAATAAGAATACATATGTGTAAAACTAAAAAATAATGCATGCATGCAAGATATGCATGAGAGTATGAAAATGACAAGAAACTTCAAAAACATCTTGTGGAGAAAGGAGGAACAATTAAAGCAAATTTTGGATAATTCAAGTAGTTCCATCTGAAGGTGAAATACATACAGTTCTCTACTATATACCATATTCTAAAAAAGGGTAGACCTATTTCTAATTTTTTATATTGTAATATTTTGTTTTAACATAATGTATTTTTGGATATTCCACAATCACATTTGTCAGATAGCAATGCTTGGGAACTAGCAAAATGTTTAACAATGGTTGAGATTTAAGAGTTGAAAGAAAGTATTAAAAAAATCAATGTTTATCTCACTATTAATCGATGAGATCATATAAATTAACAACATATCCTAGGTTTGCATTCATGTGTAAACTTTTTAGAACTACTGAAGGAAAACTCATCTACTAGTAGTTCATAAAATGGTAAAAAAAATTACAATACAAAAAATCTTTAGAAATATGTTGTATTGAATTTGAAAGATAGAGATGGAATGGATGATTATTCAATAGTTATGAAGTTGGAGTGTGTTGGAGCTGATGGTGCATTAGTTATATAGGGGAAAGGGAATGGTTTATGTGTTCATATGTAAACAACAATTTCCCCATATATGATTCCAATTCATTGCATGGATCATAATATAAATCTTGAATACAAAATGGTTATCAAATTTGCTAATGTGGCCAAAGTGGAGGAGCTCATTCGTGACCTACATGCTTATATGTCAAATAGTCCAAAAATAATTTTAGATTGAAAAAAAAATTCAATAAAAGTGATTGATGGTAAGAAAACATTGAAATATGTTGATACAAGGTGGATTTATATATATGAACCTACTTGCCAAATTTTTGAAGAATATCCATCATTATTAGGTTTCATGTTTAAAAATCCTAGAGAAATTGACAAGGGAAAAGATTTTTTTTACCATTTAATATATTTTGGAACACTACTAACTTTATGTGGAATTATTCTAATGCTAAAGGAAATAAATTGTTTAATGAAACATGATTAGGAGAGGTTGATTTATATTGTGGACTTTATACGGCTAAGAAAACAAGTATGTCAATCTCTAGATATACTATACACTTTAAATGAAATGTTTCAAGGCATTGTCTTCAATAGTTGGTAATATTTGACAAATTTACAAAACCCTAATAGTCATTTGAAGTTGAATATAAATAATCATGTTTATGTTATTGTTAATGGAAAGAGGATTCAAATGCATACTTTCTACAAAAGTGCTGATCTTGTGGGAGCTAAATCTGTAGAACTGCATGTAACATGTATTTTGTATGATATTATTCTATCTAAAACTCAAATGAAGCTAAGTAGAGTTTCCCAAAACTTATTTATAGAGATCAGAGATCATTTTCAAATGGATGATTTGTTGGAGGTAATGTTAGTTGCGAATCCCATTTTATGGAATAGTAATAATAGTCAAAACATGGTTAGTAGTTTATTTTAGAAATACATGCACTATCTTGTAATGCATTTTCATATATCTATAGAGGTGAATGGAGTATGAATTAAAATTATTTTTGGGAAATATTTACTAAAATCTTAGTCAACCCATTTTGGCATTATAATGTTTGAATAATATCATCTTCTAAGCGAACCAAAAGAGAATGGAGTAATTAGAAGATAGTGGACACAACATTATCCTAGTAGTATACTATAGAAAAGTCTAAGTGAATATTTCTGATTATATGAGCTCTGTCAAACAATGATTCTAGGCTTAATGGAAGATGAAAGAGTATTCAGTGCATTATCATTCATAATGTCAAAACATCAAAATAGATTGGATAAAAATTTAGAAACCTATTTGAGATTTTATGTTTCACATTATGTAGTGGATATGTTTCCATATGAAAGAGTTATGGCAACATGGAGTTCTCTCACTAAAAAAAGAGGCATCACTAATATAAGGACAAATAAAAAGTATGTTAATAATGACTATGAATATGGCACTGACACAGTAGATGTAAATATGACTGTTGATGATTAGGTTTATGGAGGATACTTTCAACTACCAGACTTTTAGAAATAGAGTTTATGAATTTCAATTTCACATGTTTATCAAAAGATACAATAATTATTAAACATTTTTTGAAATTCATTTCATTTTTTTTTAAGTGTTGAAAGTAAAAGATTAATATATTGTGATTATGTTATGGGGAACACTTTAGGTTAATATTGTTCTTTATCTATTTGATACATATTTTTTATAGATATATTTTTTTCTTACATATTTTACATGTTTATTATGCCTTCATAGTACATAATATGTGTTTGCAATGTGTTTGACATTCTTATTATGTGTTTGATTTGGACTACTTGCAGTCTATTATGTTCCTTCAATGTACTCATATTTTAGTTTATCTAATTGTTTATAAGTAAATTTCACATGTTTATCATAACATGCAAAACTGATTATACATTTTCAATTATTCATAAACTATAATACCTATTTCAATGCCAAATCACTATAATATATACATGTGTGTGTGTGTGTGTGTGTGTGTGTGTGTGTGTGTGTGTGTGTGTGTGTGTGTGTGTGTGTGTGTGTACTAAACAAGGCATATCTAGTACCTCCCTATAGTGTAGTGTAAGCTATCTATTCCTACGTAGTAGATAAAATATATTTAAAAAGTTATCTAATTGTTTAGAGTCCTTAGAACTATTTCTTTTTAGAATAATGTGATCTAATAAAATATAACCTTTTCACATATTTGTAAACATGTTACCTCTTATTTATACCAATTATCATATGAATAAAACTAATTTCATGTGTCCTTATCTATCTAAACATCCTCATCACATTAAACAATCCATTAACTTATTCTATAGTTCATGATCAGAATCAATCATGCATATTTTCAACTTTGATGAATCCTCATTATTATTGACTATAACAATATTATCTTTAACACAAACCTCTACCAAACATGAATGTGCTTTTTTAATTTCCTAAAATGCATCTCAAATCATGATTTACTCAAGAAATAATCTAAATATAAAAAATAAGATATGTTCCATAGAAAACAACTCATTTTTTTATCATAACGTGTAATAACTATTATACATTTTTTGAGATGCATTTCTATATTTCTTGCTAAGTGATGAATGTACAGGATTAATACATTATGATTGTGTTAGGTGGAACATTGTATAAAGGAAAATATTGGAATTAATCTATTTATATTAAGACATGAGTTTTACAAGTGCATCAAAAATATCAAAAGGGGGCCTACCACCATTCTTGTTTACAACATCATAAAATTAAAATTGAAATTGCAATCTATGTGATTTGTCCAATAATTAAAACAAAATAGATTGATCACCACATCTACAAACATTAAATTATCATTCATAATTTATATTTTAAAGTGAAATATTATTTTTAAATATATAAAAGTTTAAAATAGATTACCAATTACTCAGATAGTTTGTCAACCATTCTTTCAGTTTCATTCTCAACTACTTTTTCAATCAAAACATTCTCTATGCCACTGATGTCCTTCAATTTTCCTACCTTTTCAAGATCTAAATTTGTAAAATTAATAAGTTCAATATTTTTTCTATCTTATTTTACAACATCTCCTATAGAAAGTAGATTTGGATCAGAAACTGTCTTCTTCTTAAATAAGGCATCAGGTTCCCATCCTTTCCTTTTAATGATTTTTTATAGTGTGTTGTTCTCTTTATTCAATAGAACAAGCTTCTCCTTGAATTGAATGGCATATTGTAAACATTTTTGGGTATTTTTAGATGCACATTGAGGACCTCTGCTTCTTTTTTCAAGTTCTCATATTTTACCTACATTTCAAAACATAATGTTATTAGATGTGAAAAAACTTAATAATGACATGAAATTTTATGAAAATGAATATACATTGCCAAATATTTTTCCTTCTCTGCATTCATAATCACAACAAGGTTAATGTTTTTCACCCATTTATTAAAATATACCTAGGCTTTTACATTCAAATTTTCCAACCTATTAAGCATGATAGTTGACACATTATCATTGTAAGTATTAGTGACATTAACTAAAATAGATTTAGCTTTGGTAAACAAAGAATCAATCTTTGTGGGTTCTTATTACACCAATGCAAATAAATATTCTCACTCATATTTTTTGTGATAATGGGCATTTAGTTATTTTCTCAATGCCTTTGCCAAAACCTCCCACACATTCAAATTTTTTAATTCATCAATTACTCCATCCTAAGGACTAATAGTCATACTATCTGCTACCAAATTATTTAGTGGAAAAGATGTAAATGCATCATTACACTTTACAACATTATCTATTAGGGTGGGACTATCTAGCGAAGTGCTTAAAGGTTCCTACTAATCATTTGCGTGAACATGTATTGCTTCTCTTTGGATAAAATCATGTGGATTGAAAGTAGTTCCAATATTAACGCCACTTTCAAACCCTTGATATTCATTGTCAAGATAAATTTTTGACAAAGAAGTCAATCCCTACACACTTGATAAACCTCCAATAGAGAAAGAGGGGAACTGGGAACCTGATAATTATAGTGTTTTGGTTCATTATGGTTTTGTTAATAGAATAGCCTTCCCATTCCATGAAATGCATTTAGGGGCAGAGGTGGTGGCATAATGTTCCTCATAGCTAGAAGATGGCCTGCAAAATGTAAGTTATTTTTAAAAATAAATAAATTGAAAAAAAAAAAAGTTATATATAAAATTAAAATTAAAAGTTTCGTAATTGTATTTAGAGATTGTATATCCTCCAATGTATGCAGTGTATTACGAGTGACAACCACAGGGTTGTTTTGAGATGCTAGATTATGAAAATGTTCAGTATAAAAAATAATAATCAAAATCCAAAAAAATAAAATAAATAAAAAATCCAATGTAAAATACCTTTCATAGAGGGTTGACAAGGCATAGTAAATGTTATTATTTGTTGTGGTGGTGGTTGTTCTACCATCCAAATTCTTGACAAGTCAACTATAAAAATAAAACAAATAACTAAAATAATGCACTTAAGTCTTAAAAATTAATTTCTTATTTGAAATTTTTAAACACAAAACCTATACATGGAGAGGACACCAAATAAACTTATGGTCTTTGTAAGTCAATTAGATTGCATTGATGATTCTGTAGAATCTAAATCTACAAATTCTTCAATTATAGTTGCATGATGTCTTTTTGAGGTAGATTATTTCCATGAGGCATGCATTCTTGCCTGTAAGTTGTAACAAACAAAGATTAAATAATTATTAATATTTACCTTGGTAACCATTTAACAAACAAATAAATATTAAACCCTAAAATCTAGATCAACAAATGAACAAATAAAATAACCTCCTACTCATCCATAGACAAAGAGTTTGTCATTATTTTTGGATCCAGCATAGTTGGACCTTCTATTTTTTGGAGATCATAGAAGGCTTCATAATACAATTTAAAAAGAAAATTAGAACAAGAAAGAGTGGAACTCAAATTGGTAGTATCAAAATTTAATTTAAGGCTTATTCTAGAAGAAATAAAAGAGCACCAGTCAAGTTTATATTAGAAAATATTACAGATAATGTACAATAGTTCCCAATAGTGAATATATGCTACTCTTCCCTACAATACTATTTTATATTGGAAAAATTAAACCATTGCTTATAAAAAAGAGAGACTAATGTCTTCGATATTGATGCCCCTCTTATGACTATCTAAAATGAAAGAGAAAAGGAGGATTTTAGATCACAAAATTTTAAACGTTAATTTTGAATATACAAACAAATTTATAAGTACATACCAATTCGGCTAATGTGCAAATCAAAAAATTTCTCCAAAAAATTCATGTCTTCAACTATTATTATTGATTTGAAACTCACTAGGTTACATTGTGAAATGGAAATCTTGTGAGATTGTATCTTGTGGCAAAGTACCAAATGAAATAATTATACAATCTACTCGTACGGTGAATATATTTTCATTAATATCATATGAATACATGATCATTTTTAAAAGCATGGTGTCTATGTCATACTATAAAATGTAGACTAGGCCACTAAATCTACATTCCTAAATCCAATCATTATACATATTTGGTTGTTGTACAGGCTTTAAAATGTCTGGGCATAGTAGATTATTGATAATTAATTTTCTCTCCATGGCTATAAAATGAATTTTGTCTCTAGGGGGATCAAAAATTAGTTCTATAAAATGTTCAAAATGAAATTAGAGGTGAGTATTTATAGAGCAAGGGAGGTGACTAGGTAACTAAATAGAAGACCAGACGTATAGGTCACCTATTAGCGTGTTGTTTAACTATACGATACGGTTCTATTTATTGGTGTAGTCATTCAGCCTAGAAATTTTTTTAAGCTATTTGAATCTATCATTCAACCTAATTATTTAGCTCAGTCATTTGGCCAAGCCATTTGGCTAATTTATTTGTCTTGGTCATTCAACCCCACCACTTTACTTAGTCATTTAGATCTATCATTCAGTGCAGCCATTTAGTTTAACCCTTCACTGTAGTTGTTTAGCTTAGTCATTTAGCCCAAACATTCAACTCAACTATTCATCTTGATGATTCAACTAAAATATT
The DNA here is from genome assembly GCA_037957365.1 of Torreya grandis. Taxonomy (NCBI): domain Eukaryota; kingdom Viridiplantae; phylum Streptophyta; class Pinopsida; order Cupressales; family Taxaceae; genus Torreya; species Torreya grandis. Next base: position 6,161,647 of record JARHVA010000245.1, on the reverse strand, counting down.
TAATTCCACCATTCATCTCAGTTGTTTGGTTCATGCTTTTATCTCAAATATTTGGCTCCACCATTCGATTGTCATTCATCTCAGTCATTTGATTGAGCCATTCAATTTATTCATTCACTTCAATTATGCCATTGTAATGTTTATGTAAAAACATAGACAGAGAATTCACCATCACCCTTAGAGGATTCACCATGCCCAGAAATAAAATGTCTCTAAATTCACCAAATATTTTCAATAGGTTTTCAAGTTCAACCTCTTAAAATGAACCTTGTTCTCTCCTTCAATTACCACAATCTCCAGTGATATCCTTTCATGACCAATTAACCTCTTATTGGCATAAATTCTTGGTATTAAAGCTTTTAAACTCTCTAAAAATGGATTTAGACTCTTATGGATATGGTTTCATGTCACAATTGGATGCCTTGTCACACACTAAAATATAAATTCAAATTAAGTAATAAAAATTTACTAGTTATTCTCCACATTCAAGAGATAATTCTCACAAGTTGGGTCTATAACCTCCTTGCTCATGTGGAAATATTAGAGGTGGAATTATGATGAGCCCCTTTGCATCAACCCCTTTCATTTTTAATATGAATTGGGGCATCAATTTCTCACTTAGTGTGTGGAATTCCTAACTTAATTGAATTTTTTTGTCTAACCTTGATCCCAAGATATCTCCTTTATTTTGGTGTTTATTATATCAAGGTCTTATTCTTGGGGAATAAAATTATCATCTTGGGATTATTTGACCCATGTGTCCATCATATAAAATACACGATTCTTTTTATAACACCTTAGGACATGTTTCAAAGCCTAGTCTACTTGGAAGTGGATACAAAATCTACTTCAACCCTCATATCACCCACCATAAATCCTCCTAGGACATGTTTTATGATTTATGCTTGGGAAAGGACTCTTTGTATTGTGATTTTTAACCCCTCATATCACCCACCATAAATCCCACACCTTCAATGCCTAGATTCCACTGAAATCAATTACATAGATAGAAACAATTTTACGATCCTCCTAATAGGGGGATGTAGTCTATTTTTGTCATGTCCAAAATATATTGCTGGTCCTTATTAGTTGAGGTGACAAAATGGTCCTTCTACTAAAATGGTGCAGACTCCTACTAGGTGGAATATTAGTAATTATATATCTCCTTCACACCCCATGGATGGTTAGGTGGCTTTGAATCCTCCCTAGACATAACCTTATTCTTTGAATGTTTTCCACCCAATGATGATCCTGCACCTCCTCCTTTTAGTGTCGTTCCCTATGCCTAATATAGATCTGAATATTTTAATTTGGGTTTAGTTTTTTTCTTGTGAATTGATAGACAGTGATACTTGATATTATTATTTTTTGCCATTTTTTTATCTCCAATGTTTTCTTGTAATAGGGAGTTTGAGTTGTGCATATCAATTGTCTTATTATGTAACCCTTTTGAAATTATTATTTCATTAATAATACTTTCACTAAAGCATTCAAATATAAATACATAAATATTTTTTATTAAATAAAAAAATCTTTATATATATATATATATATAGAATAACATGTCTTAAAATAAGATAATTAAATTAAATATGCAAAAATAGAATAATAAAATAAATGAATATTTTCATCATTACTAAAACATCTAATTAAAATAAATTGATATTCAATATTATAACCTTACATTAAAATTAGCCTTAATTATATTATTTTCAAAATCATTAAAAAAGCTATGAACTATTTCTCTATAGAGTAGGTAGATGATAATTCACTTCATAAATTAAGTGGAAAATATAAAATAACCAAATTTTTGAATATTACTAGGAAGACATTAAAGTATGTGATTTTTTGTGCTAGAAAATGTGTAAAATTGAACTATGATTAGTCCCTAACTTTTTTGATATATAACCCTTTTTGTGTATATTGTACCAAAAAATATTCTAAGAATGTCTTAATTAATATATAATCTTTCATCAACTAAAAATACATCAATCTAGGAATTTTTGTATGTATTATTTTTCACACGTATTGTTACTACAAACCTCATTTTTTTTTTAAATTTTATGCAAAACTTTTATACTTTAAAAACATTTGTTGCATTGAATTTTTTAACCTTTGAGTATGCACATGTCTTGTGTATATTTTCACAAATTATCAATATGTTTGTAATGTTCCATGCATATTTTTTTCATATGCAATTTTAACTATTTTTTGTCAAAATAATATTATGAAGCTTTTTGTGTAAGTAGTGTTAGTATTTTATAAAAGCACAATTTCATAAAGATTTGTAGAGTAATTACAAAAAGAATTTATATATTATTGAGTAGTAAGGTATTCATATTGGTCCCTATAGAGTTTGGTTCTTCAGCACATAGTTTAGTTCTTCACCATATAAGAAATAAAGTTGATGAGATTTATTATAGGATTTTTTTTAATCATTACATAAGCCATGTGATAGATTATTAGCCCTTTTAGGCACATGCACTAATACAAAATAATGTTATTGATAAAATATAAGGATAATAACACAAGGATTTCCACCACATTGTTAAGTTAGGGTTTCTTGAAACTTTGTTTGTGATCAATTAGTTTGGGTGCATGTATCCTTATGATGTGTTATGAAAGGAGTCAATGCTGACTATTTGAAATTTAATTATAATATATAATAAAGGGCAGTTTTGGAGAGCTAGTCAAGGTGTCAAGCAAGAATTCTAACTCCTACACCACTTAGAGGGTTGGAGAATCTTTAAAGGAAATACACATGGATTTTAGGATCTATTGAGATAGTTCCATAACTCCTACCCTATTTTTTAAATCATGAGACACTTAACAACTCTCTCTCTCTCTCTCTCTCTCTCTCTCTCTCTCTCTCTCTCTCTCTCTCTCTCTCTCTCTCTCTCTCTCTCTCTCTCTCTCTAGCCCTTCTCTTCTTCTATCTCTCTTATGCTATATATTGAGCCTAAATTGGCTAAGTTTATATCTTCCAAATAGGTATGGTGAATCCATTCCCATTTTTATCCTCTAATAAATTAATAACTACCTAGTTTACCTTCTCCATAGACTCGTTTCAATGTGCATGTTTGTCTAGTTGTTATTTCTTAGTGATAAATTTACATCATTGGCATGTTGTCCTTGTGAGCATTCATATTTAGTTTGAAAGTAGATTGAAGTGTTCAAATAAAGTGTGTATTATTTAGGTCATTTATCTTTAATTAGTGTCAATCCATGACCTATTGACTAGTCCTCCTACCTCAATCTTATTTAACAAATCTCCATGATAACTATTAATGTAGAGAGGAAGATTTGTAATAGTGTCATGTGAAGGTTAGGCTATTGCAATAAATACAACTATAGATATTTGGAAGTGATCAGTTCATATTTGGTGCATCACCTTCATTAGAGTAAGGTTTTCTCCCTTTTTCGATAAAGTGTTAGAGTAGTGTATGAGCTTAAGTGATTTATCAAGGGGAGATACCAATTTAACCTAGAAATTCACATCTCCTATAGGGTATCCACAATCTTGAGGTGTTTCTATGTTACACTTAATTTGGAAATCTTTACCAACCTTCTAAAGTGCTCAAACTTGATGCATACAAATATCTTCATCCCAAAATTCTTCTAAAAGTAATTTAGCATTCAACATGCTTACATCCATGTCCTAAATGGTCCTATTCTTTATTTTTACAACTCAATTTTTCTATGGATTGTATCTAGATATGAACTATTTTTCAAGTCCTTCACTCTTCAAAATATTTAGAAATTATTTATAGGGATACTCTTCCTCTCTATATGATCTTAGGATTTTGTTGGATTATCCACTCTATTTCTCAACCAATGTTTTTAACCACTTGAATTTATCAAAAGTCTCATATTTATTATTTAAGAAATAAACCTAATAATTCTTACTATAATCATCTATGAAGGTTAAGAAATATGCATTCATGGAGTGGGTGGGACTTTTCATTTGGACACACAAACCTGAGTGTACTAATTTTAATGGTGCTTTTACCCTCATAGATATCCCTAATTGAAAAGGGTGTCTATGGTTTTTTATAAGATACATGCCTCACACTTTCTTTCTGGTTCTAGTATTCTTAGTATATATCTAACCATATTCCTCTTAAATAAAAAATGTAATCCATAATAATTTAAATCCATATACCTTAGATGTCAAAGTTTGGAAGTGTCTTTGATGATGACTTGAAGATTGTTTGTTGTAATACTATTTTACTCTTTAGAGGATCAATTTACATCTTGAGGGGAAACATACAGTGCCTTATCATTTGAACTGAAGCTATATTGTTCTAGCTTCCTTCCTTATCAAATATTATGCACTCTTTGTTTTCTATTTAGACTTTATATACTTTTTGGACCAACAATCCAATACTCAACACATTATGTTTTACATTTGGAGCATAGTATATTTCCTATATTTCTCTTCTTTCACCTTTCTTGGTGTAGATGATGACAATCCCTCTTCCAAAAACATGAAATTTTTCATTGTTCCCCATGTTACTCTCAGACTAAATGTTTTTATTAGTGGAGGTAAACAAGATCTCATTAAAACTCAAGAGGTTATTAAAAGCACTATCCAAATACAAAACCTCAGTATTGTTTTACTTAGTGACATTACATATAATTAACATGTTTGGCAAATGTCTAGGTCCACTTACATTCTCATCAGCTACATTTGTATTTTGCCTTGATTGATAATGTTGCCTCTTTCTACATTTACTAATAAAATGACCTTACTTGTGATAATAACAACACTAAAATTTACTTTTATCATTCCTTTAATTTGAAATACTACTCATCTTCTTGTCTTTGAAATTTAATTGACAACTATTTTTGCCTTCTTAATTGTTTGGGTTTATTATTATATAGGAGTTTATTCCTCTTCTTCTTAAGATTTTGCCTCTAATTTCTCTACCTTTCCCCTATCTCTGATACTGGCCTAAGCCTTGAAGGCTTGCTCTAGGAAAGAATGTTTAGATCTGTTCAATTGTTGCTCATGAGTTTGTAGAGAACCCATCAAATCATCCATTTTCATCCTTGAAAGGTCTTTATCCTCCTCAATTATGATGATGATCAGATCATAACTCATGAGTAAAAACCTAAGAATATTTTAAAAAATACTTTCATCTTTTATCATTTCACCATAATTCTTAATTGATTGGTTAAATTAGAGACTCTAGTATAAAACCAAGAAATAGACTCATCATCATTCGTTTGGAATGTTTCAAATTTTCTCCTAAGTAATTGGAGTTTGACTAATTCTACATTCCTAGTGCCTTTATAATATTTTTTAACAATATCCCATGCACCTTTTGAAAATTTAGGTACTAATATTATCGGATATGTGGTTTCTACCAATGTTGTTTCACTCAAATTTAATGTTTTTTGCATCCTTCCTCTTGTTCTCCTTTAGATGGGTCTTCTAGGCATTTATCAATGCATTGTATGTTGATTATTAGGTCGCATCTATAAAAACAGTGATCAAACACTCTCACAAATTATTTTCCACCATTATCGTATTCATCATTTTTACCCATACATCATAATTTTGTCCGTCAAATGTTGGCGGATGCTACCATTTTTTCCATCTAATCCGGCCATGATCTATTGCAACGAATCAATTCCAGTCTTTTTTGATGTTCTGAGATGGCTATAGTCTAGGTGATTCTTGAACTAATCCGATCTGCAATCTTTATATATATAACCTATCTAATGGATACAATGATCTATACTTTGGCAGTGGCTCACCAAAATCCACTGTTCTTGAAAACTACAATCTAATATTTAAAATAAAAAAAAAAAACTTCTTATTGATGACAGCTTCGATCTCCTTTCTGAATCAGGATCTATTTTTCAGTGTGGACAGCGCTTTATTTCACTAAAAGACTGTACTTGCATTATTGATTTCCAGCCATGAAAAACTTAAAACAGACAATGGTTATATTTATCTTGTCTCATTTGGTGGCTGACATGTCTGGGGCATTTTTATTTGTCGATTTATTATTTTATTTTGTAGTTATGGAGTTTCTTTTTACCATGCCTTATTCTTTTAAAGTATCAGCCACTTAACATGACCCATCATCTCTTCTACGTTGTGATCAAAAAACTTCACTTTTACCTGGCTATATTTCTACCCAGCTCTCCCATGATTTATCGGGATGCTTCTCCCACATTGCCTCTGATACCAAATTGAAAGAGAAAAAAAATCACAACACAAACATATTGTTGTAACATTCACAGAATTAGAGATACTTCTCCTTTGTTTCACTTCAATTAATTAACCTTATTTGATATATTAAAAACTTTTATTTTTCATGATATAGAGGATAAACAAATTAAAAACAAAAAAACTACTAATAATTTAACAATCCACTAACATTAACATACTAACAAAAATTAAATGATAACTAGACCAAAATTAAAAAATACCCAACAAGCGTTACAATTATTTAACGACGGTGGACAAATTAAAAATTCCAACACTGGTTGCTGACACTCATGCTGTCTGTTAAGCCTATCATCTTAGAAACTGCATTGGATATTATCTTACCAAGCTTATATGCATCCTTCTGAATGTAGATCTGGGTCTAAGATCCAACATCGACCTCTTCCCTTCCTGTCAGAACAAAATTTACTTGGGTGGGAACGAGAGTGTCAAGAGCGTATAGAGCGTAGGTGACCAATGAGAAGCCTAGTATTAAGTTATAATATTTACTTGTTTTACCATGAACTATATTTAGTATTGAAGGATAAGGTGTAATAGATAATCGTCAAATACAAGCTGTGTCAACCATCAATTTTAGGCCTCGTCTATTATAAACTTTAAACTTTATTTTCATTTATTTTTTCAACATTGTGATGCACAACATTGTTTTTGGTGCTTTGTGTACACTTATCTCCTTATGCCATTATGGCCTTCGTTGAATTATTTTAATTTTTTTGAGTGTATTAAAATCCCTAGTGACGAAAGTCTCATTTTACAAGGGCAATTGGGATATTCGGTACTTTGATTTAATAATAAATATTTATATTCTTCATTATTATATAAATTTTACTCTAAAACATCACTTTCTTTGTTTATAGATTGTTCATTTTTAGTTGTTTAGCTCATGTTCAAGATTTTATATTTCATTTGTAGCTTGATTATTTTGGTTTTTATGTATTTTGTGTTCAACAATAAAGATTGATTTATTGCACTAAGGGGGTGAATTTAAAATTGTATTTCGGTTTCTATTCTCATGAGTATTTTAATAAAAATGCAATTTTTTTGGAATATAATTATAATAAAAATCATGTGCTATCAATCATAAATGATAAATTCCCATAATTTATTGTTGTTACTCAAATAAATATACCTTTATTTTTAGTACTCTTTGAACTCACTATATATACTTTACTTCAAATGTAGGTCTTTATACTTAAAGAATATATTTAACACATAAACAATAAAGAATAAATAACATCTTCATGATTGAAAGGCACATGTGAATGTTAAATTATACCTATTCCAAATTTCAGACTAACAAAACATCTCAAGTAATTAGGGAGAATAATATGTTTTATAAATGGAGAATAATATTTTATTTAGAGCTTAAATTTTACACACATTGGAATCACCTTGGGACGGTAAATTGATCAAGTTGGCCATCTTCTACTTGTGTTTTTTTATCATTTCAATTCCTTTCAATGTTCCCCAAATCTTTATAAGAAGCTTCTAAATGTGTTTCCTTAAATAAACATGGATTTTATTTAAAAAAATAGATTTGAGATTTACATTGGAAATATAATCACATCTAAAGTTTGAATAAAGGAATTGGGTTGTGACCCAATCACAAAAACATTTCTTCGCTAAACTGGTAAATTAAAATAAATTTACCAATAATCTCCTTCCCTCCAGTTAACACCAGAGGACATATTTTTAGCATACAATATTAGCACCCCTCCACCTGCCTTTATGATGAATTTCATAACTGTAATAGGTTAACCTTCTCCAACGTACGATAACTTAAAGATACTTCCTTATGGGATCATGTGGCATACTCAAAATACAAACAAATTAAAATTTCTTACGGATCGTTTTTTATAATGATGCCATAAACTTCCCTTGGTGCCATATTATTCAAGACAATTATAACTATGCTTAAGGATTATACTATCCCAAAACAACTAAAGATTCATCTGAAAATCTGAAGATTCCACTTGAGAGTTGTTATCAATGATGGAGGGCTATATTTCTACACCATTGCATCCCCCTTTTCACCCATCGGACTCACACCTTTTGATACTCGAGTCTGTCGGTTTGGTTAATTTTATGCTTTTTTGAAACTTTTTTCCATTAATATATACATAAAGTATGGCGCATGCATTCCTTTTCATGTTCCCCATTTAATTCAATGTGAGTGGAAATGAAAAAGCACACCATGTACAGAGAGGTATCGCTTGTGATTGTTATTTATTTTTATTTGTGTTGTTTTAGCAGCATTGTGGGGCTGTTAACCCTTCATTCATATGCTACAGCTAAATTATAAACATAATTGTCAAATCTGGCATATAAACTACCACAAATATTTGAAGTTCTTTTTTTTTTTGGTTTTAATATGGAGAGCTCCCCAACGAACTGAAAATTTTGTCAAATTTTTACAATGTTTCTGACTTTGTGATTGTAGGCGTAATTCAGGTGGGAATATTTTCAGTTCTTATTTAGGCTATGAACTTCCTCAATGTCTTTATAAATTCCTCCTACTTTACATATTATTTTTATTTAGGGTTTTAACGTACTCTGTTGGTTATTATTTTTCATCAGTGTTTTAACAAATTTACGCGAATAGTAAAATGGCCTAAAATTTTCACTGTCGGAAATGGTGTGGATTTGTACCATGGTGTTCAAATTGGTAAAGATTTATTGCAAACATTTGGGGTTGACATTACATCATCATGTGTGCCACTAATTAATGTCATTTTAGTGTCCCCATTTTATAATATCCAAATGTTTAAACAATACCAAGTGGAAATATTAATATAAAAGTTAAGGGCAGTGGTCAAATTCTGAGGGTGACCTCAAGATACATTTGAAGGGCTATTGTAATGTATATTTTGGATGAATTATTATAAATTTATTTTATTGGATAATTTCAAATTTACATTGTATTAATGACGTTATTAAAATAATTCATTCATTTAAAATTAAATTATAATTTATATTTATTTTTTTGGTTAATTTTTTTTTAATGGGTATTGAGTCATGCTGTTGTTTAATTTGATGTTCAATCCTACCCAACTTGTAAATTTTTTAATGAGGATTATCCATCAACATTAACATTGTCCTTAAAAAAATAACACGATTCAATCTTTAAACAAAGAAACATACAATACTAAATAAATATTTACTATAATCTTTCAAAATCTTTGATAGTCTACTTAAAATTTCTGCTTTCATTTTATAAAGTATTTCAAAAAAATTCACCTTCACCTTATTTTATGGTTTAAAATATTCATACAGTCATCAATTTTAAGAAAAATTGATTGTCTCTCTCTCTCTCTCTCTCTCTCTCTCTCTCTCTCTATATATATATATATATATATATATATATATATATATAAAAAACATTTGCTTAGACATTATTATGTTTAGGTGAACACTATTTCATAATTGTAGATTTTTTATTTTTTTTGGTTTATAATTGTACCATCCTTTGGGATGAGGTTCAATTTTGATAAGTCAGGGCATGACTTGAACCTCTGTTAGCTATGGTAATTCTGTATAATTTTATCCACTACTCTTAATTATTGAATCAAAACATTAGAATGTGACTTTTATCTTGAGCTCTTACAAGAACACTAGAGCTTGTCCTTGGTGCCTTAGAATTGAGGAGTGAATGTTGAGTTAGATTTGAACTTGATCTCTTTTAGATGATAACATTAAACTAGTACCTTATACCAACTCATCCATGTCCACTAACGATGAACTTTGTTAATAATTAATAGAATATTTTAGAAGGGTGAGGGTTTATATTTGACAGTCCATCATGCCTACTCATGTAAAATTTCTATGACTATTTTTTTTTCAACATTTCCCTTCAAATTTTAGGAAAGCTTATTGTAAATAATGGTTTAATTTTAAGAAAAATATATGTACGCATTTTAATAGACCTCATTCAAGATAGTAAATAGCTTTTGGAAAGACTATTAGTAAATTGGAAAGCTGAATACAAATTGTACACAGTAATAATATTATGTTTTCATATATGGATTCGATAAAAAAAAATTAGTTATTATATATCTATTGAGATAACATAATTACCGCCTAATAAATAGAGAGGACAAATAACAACTTACCTAGTAATCCACATGAGTAATAGCAAACATTATGAGAATACATTTATCGATAATAACAAATAAACTAATATGTTATAATAGGTTTAAAATACTTAAACCTATATAACATACAATAATTAGTAATGTTATGAATAATAAATCATAACATTCACCCCCTTATCATTATTAATTCCTAACACCCCCTTAATTCAAACATAGTAAATTTTTTTTACACTCTCTGTATAACCTGCCGACCTTTGAGGTGCCATGCCATCTTTGTGGCTTCATGGTCTTGGTGATGCCTTGGTTTTCCCTTGCAGGATTACCACAAACATAGAAGTAACAAGAGTACATCTCTCTGCTTAACACATTCGATGGTTTCCTAGATTACCACGAACTTATATAGTTTTATGTTTATAGGTTGACCATGAACTTGGAGGTGACAGGGGTCTCAACTATTTTATACACTTTGGTGGTTTCTAAGATTTAAACAAACCATTTTCCAATAACCAAACACTAATTTAGTTATTTTGCTCCTCACATTGTTCTTCATCCGGAGGTACCAAACTAAAAAATAATGCAAAGTATTTTTATTAAAAACCACACCACACACAATATAAAACAAACACACTAAAAAATGTCACCATAGCAATGATGTGACCCCATCGTAGGTGACTCACAAGAGGATGCCAATTGTTCTCCAACCTCAATGTATGCTCCAACTTCTAGTAGATGAAGTTGTTTCACTTAGGTAATGATGTTGTGAAGCTCATATGCATGTCATTTTTTTATGGAAAGACCCCTCATAATTTGAACATATAGCTTAAAAATTGGATGTCAGAATCACCCAAAATTACATAAATTATAATGAAAGGCACTTCAACTTTAACTCTTTTAACATACATTATGATGACTTGAAAAAAAAACACTGATAAAAATGAATTTTAATTCTAAAAGACATAAATTTTACAATGACTTTATTTAAATAAACGTATTGACCATTTAAGAAAATGTATTAACTCTAAAATTAACACTAAATAACCATTCTTTATATATATTCACCGAAGACTCAATAATAAAACAAATAATTATAACTAGCTTAAGACTAAATAAACCTACAAAATTACCAATACTGATGATACATGACATGTACATACATGGAACGTGGAGGATAAAACACGTGGCTACCGCTGGTAAAAATGTTCAAAGTAATTGACGATTAATTGAAACTTGATCGACCAGTAAATAATACAAAGTTATACATGGTAGTCTTTGGATAGATACCGAGGCAGACGGATTGAGAAATGGTGACACGGGTGTCTCAAATCTGCATATATGATGCTTCTTCCAAGTGCGGGATCTAGTCAAGTTAATGAGCAGGTCGAAGCGTTGGAATTCAGATTCGATGTAGGCTAAAAAAAACTCGAGCCACGCAATACTCAGATTATGATGAAGTTTTAATAAATATTACTGATGTATTCACATTAAGCTTTAAACGATTCAAATACTTGATACCATAAACATTGCATGTGAAGGAATTGACTATTGATACATTCGAAACTCATGTCTGAGATAGATAAGATATACTTATAGAGACGAATTCATAGATACCAGCAAAGATAAATGCAGGTGCATAGGCCACCTGACTATAGATATGATGAGACTAGATATTTATCATGTATTGCAGATCTGACTACAACTTATTATGGTTCTATGTCATTAACTGAACAATCAACGTTAAAGATCACAATGCAGCATGATCAGAGATACGGTAATACATAAATAGATGCAAATAAATTAAGAAATCGTCCAATGTTGATATATAACCTCGACTACGATGCAAAGATGAACGAAGGTCAATGTTGATGCTGTCACCAAATGTGATGCAGAGTGCTAATCCGAAGAAGCGATACAAGGCCAATATCAATGTAACGATCAGATCTTGAATTGCGATACTCTCATCTTGAATTGCAAGGCTTTAATACCATTGCTGGCAAATTCAATAGATGAGTGCAAATTTCATAATAATAATAATAATATTATGTTTTCACATATTGATTCGATACAAAACAATTAACACAACTACTTTCTAATAAATAGGGAAGACAAATAATAACTTACCCATTAATACATATAGGTAATAACAAACATTACATTAATACATTTTCTGATAATAACAAATAAACTAATATGTTATGATAGGTTTAAAATACTCAAATCCATATAACATACAATAATTAATAATGTTATGAATATTAAATTCTAACAAAAACTAGTTTAAAAAATTATGAAATGAAACAATGATGGTCATAAAATTTGATGTTAAAGATACTTTTTAGAAACTTTTCACTATCTTTATGTTCTGTGAAAATATTAAAACATTGATTCTATAAGTTTTCATAGGGTTTTTTCAAAATTCCTTTCCTCCTTAAGGTGGTCTAGGTTGTTAGTTTCACATATAAAGTGGTATGAACTAGCTTTTAGTTGGGTTATAATAAACTTCATCTATATATGATTCATTCACTTATATATTCTTTCTAATTGTGTTTAATAATAAGGTTGAATTCTATGAGTTGGTATTCCTCCTTCTTCCTAAGTTGTTGTATCCACATGCTCAAACTATTTTTTATCTTACATAATTATTTATTTCCCATTTACCATTTGGACAATCTCAAAAATGGTGTTCGAACTACTTATTTACTTCAATTGATGGCATTCCTTAATCCACTTTTTTCCTTCCAATAAGCAAATCCCAAGTGTACATAATGGTGTGGACCAACAGATGGATTTATAATTTATTGACATGCATAAATTGTTACAAGTCTCTAGTGTATGGAATGGTATATATTCATTTCAATATCAAGTTTATAGAATGTTGTAACAAATGCTTTAATTCTAAATTATTTGTTATTCAAGACTAAATTATTTTTTTATTAAAGATATATTATTCCATACACCATGGATTTACACCATTTTAGTGTTTTCCCTAATTTCCTAATGTCATGGTAAATAAGCGCAGGTGAAAATATGAATATAAATGTAGAGGCTAGTGAGCAAGTTTTTAGGGTGACCTCAAATTACAAGACAATCATTGGAATTAAAATGAAGATACTATAAATTTACACTATAGTCTTGTAATCTTATTATGTCAATATCTCTAAATTATTCTTGATATATAAAGAGACAACAAGAGAAATAAGGGTAGTGATTTAATTGTTTGGTTCAAATAATTTTTTCTTTTAAATACTCTACACGTAAATTTAATGTTTCCTTTCATTTGGAAGTTAAATTCTAATTTACATTTCTTTTGCTAGTTAGATATTTGTTTGAATGGTAAAGAAGGGTATGGGCTTTAAATAATTTATTTTTAAGTTATCCCTCAGATGCTAGATTCAATCAGTAGTGAGATATTAACCCACTAGGGTTTATATTTTATGGTCGACCATTTAAGTTCAATACGGTGAGTTATTGCCCTAATATTTCCCTCTAAATGATAAGAGAGTTAAGGTTAAAATAAGTTAACATCAAAGAAAAAACATATTTTGATTTTAATTCTTAAGAAAAAATTTATTGTATTTTAAAATAAAAAAGTGTAAATGCAATGATAAAACATTAAATTTAACATGTGATTAGGAACTGATAAATTTAGGGGAACTCTAAGGTGGTGTAAATTTATGGTGAATGAAATGGTGTAGATTTGTGAAATGAATATATATTTTTTAATTTATTAAATTGGCTTAAATAATTGTTCTGTGGATGGTGTAAATTCATTTCGAATTATGTGAAATGATTATGCACATCAGAGAATTACACCACTTTAGTGTTTGATTAATATATTAATATGCTATAAAATATGATGTTTGATTATAATATATATTTTTAGGTACATTTTTGTCTTAATCCATGTCTACATTATTGACTTGCATGTTTACCATCTATACTATAATATAGTGAAGGGAGGAGGAGATATCAATAGGTTCAAATCCCTCATAACTAAAACCATTCTGAGGTGCTACTCATCCTATAAACATCACCAAAATTTATAGATTATTAATGCATAGTCACCTATATTACATACATAGATTGCACAAGTGATCCACTACCATCTGAGTTGTTAAAGAACCAACAACTATCCTTCAACATTATTATACACCATGCCCAAAAAACACACTAGTTCCACCACTCGAGATGATTATATCAGGAATAATATGTACAAGTAAATCCTACATGATTACCAACATCAAAATGAGCTAGGATGGATATAAAAGGAGAACAAATTATCTCCTATTTCTTGTTCCAAGTGGTGTCACAACATTTATGGTTAATACATCAACAATATATTCAAGTTTTTGTATTCCTATCCATGAAATAAAGACACTTGAAGGATAATCATTGTCATTGTTTCAATAATAAATGAGATACATTTAATGTGATCTCATTGATGAAATGAGCCTGATAGGCTCAAATATGTTCATATATATAAATGTCCCATTGTATGAGTTATTTAATTGAAATAACCACAAATATTTTGGAGGTTAATTAGTTATAATTATTGGTGACCTGTGACAACTTCCCCCTATAAATGAGATACCAATGCATCTAGTAAATACATTTGGCCACACCTTTTGGAAAGTATTGGACATAATAGTAGCACTCCATAAAAATTTCTATCAAGATAGATGTATGAAAAATCAACTACTATTCATAAATTTATTAACCAAGATTAGAAATGGAAACCTAACAAAACAAGATTGAAATATACTCATGTGAATATTACCCTCCATGAATCCATAATAATAAGAAGATTCTAAAGTGCCAACATATTTGTATGCAACTAAAAAATTAGCAACAACACATTAGAAGTAAATGTTAAAATCATTAAACATTCTAATAGAAATATGTAAAGTAGAACATATTATACATCAAGTGACACCAAACCACAACACTAAACTTTATCAAACTATACTTCTATGTAAAGGACAAAAGGTTAGGTCGATATCCACTCTATAGGTGAAACCGAGGTTAATTAATAGAGTCATAATAGAAATAGTTAACATTGTCTACCACACAGATTTAACCCACCTTCCTTAGACATGTACTTTGTTATTTCTTTAAAGAATTACTCTGATCCCTCATGGGATAGTTTCAATCCAACACATATTCTAAATCCTCTTATTACATGTGGTAATCATAGCCAAATGGCTATAAAAATCGCATGGGATATAACCACACATAATGCACAATGAATGACTCTCAATAAAGCAACAACAGACATTGGAAACATTGATTGTCAAGGGTTTGCCTTCTCTATGGTATCAAGAGTATGTTCATGGTATGCCCTACAAAACACACACACACACACACACACACACACACACACACACACACATATATATATATAGAGAGAGAGAGAGAGACTTAGTGTAATACCTCTTCCACAATATTTAAAATAAATGTGTGTTTTTTCAATAAACACATAAATATGAATTTCAATATGTTTTCACTCTTTGCTAGTCCTTCCTTGTTTGTCACTCATAAACACTTAATTAAAAAAGTTAATATATAAATATAAATATCTCTTAACATTCTTTATACTATTAAGGTAGATACTAGTTGTGTCTATGTTTGACCCCTCTAGTGGATTATCTCCTTTTTTATTTAAAAGTTCCTTATTTGTACTTATGGTTACCATAGCTTGACCTATCTGGAGTGGTTGTACCATTGATGGGAGTTTGACATTTGAATTTAGTTGAACATGAATTTGAGTGGTTCTATGTTCAGTTTCTAAAAGGACACCTTTGTATGGATGGAAATGTCTAGAGGTCTAAGTCACTGGTGGTGAGATTTTGATTATTGTAAACCATGTGTGGCTTAAAGATGTAAAATAATGTAAGATATCTTCTTAGATAGAGTGTTGATGGGTTCTGCATTGGCGTAACTATCATAAAATTTTGAAAGACTTTTCTTGGGCTAAGCTGGAGAGCTTGATATATGGTTGTTGTTTCAAAAGAATTTTAGTGGTTCTATGTTGATTTTCTACGAGGCAAACTTTGTATGGATGGAAATCTCTAGAGGTCTAAGTCACTCACAGTGAGATTTTAATTGTTGTAAACCATGTGCAGGTTGAAGATCTACAATAATATGAGAGGTCTTATTAGATAGAGTATTGATGCGCTTTCAATTGGTGTAACTACCTCAAAAATATGAAAGACCTCTAGGTTGAGATGAAGAACTTGATATATGGTTGTTGTTTAGAGACGTAAATCGAGCATTTAGACCATACTATTTAATTTAAAATGAGAACAAAGAAAAAAAATTATACAAACACACACACACACACACACACACACACACACACACACACACACACACGTGTGTGTGTGTGTGTGCGCGCGAGCGCGCGCGCGCGTGTGTGTGTGAGTGAAATCATTATGTTTGGGTGTTACAACAAAGTTGGAGTGTATTTTTGAGTTATTTATCTAATGAGCAATGATTACACTGTCATATTTTTGTGGTAATTAGAGATGGGCCACACTAAACTATCAAATGCCATGCTGATGGTTAAATTCAAATGTAATGGCAAGATACTCTGAATGAGCGTTAACTACTTTGTTTCCTAACAATTCACATAAGAAAATCTAGTGTTTACATTTATTAATGGAAACACTAGAAGCAAACACATTAAATGTTTGAGGGAAGTGAAATCTTGATTTCTATAAGGTCTAAAAAATATTAATTATATCAACCTATTGTTAGAAGCACCAACAGTCCGAATGCACTTGGATGGGAACAAATATTTTTTTATAATATTTTTGACCAAAAAAATGAAAGGTTATCATACTTATTCAATTAAAACACCAAATGTGTCTATTAAAAATGAAAGTATAATTTAATATATTTACTATTTAAAATAAAATAAATCTTAATAAAAGACTTACCAAAACTATTTAATTATATAAGATATCAAAATAATCACAACCTTAAAAAATTAAAATTTAAAAATTGAGACTAATCCTCTTTAAATTGAGTTATGTTGCCTACCAATAGTAAAAACTTATCTTCTACACTAAAAATGTAACATTGAGTTGTACATAAAACAATGACAAATTTATGCACAAATATAAAGGCAACTATACTTTTATATAAAAAATGTATTCATACACAAGCATAAACCTTCATAATTTATGGCCCAGTTTTAAACATTTAAAATAACACACTTTTATTACTAAAGGAATTATTTATCTAACCAGCGATGATTGATCTGTCATATTTTTGTGGCAATTACAGAGGGGCCACGCTAAACTATGAATGCAATGGAACTGATGATGTTATGATGAATGGACGGTTAAAGCAGCAGGCCCACACTAAACTATCAAATGCCCAATTCATAGATATAGATATATCTATATCTATCTCTCTCTATATGTCTATGCCCAATTTTTAATGCAATGAAGATTTAGTTTGGATAAAACAATTTTAAAAAAAAAACAAATTATAAGAATACTATGCATATTATTGTACTGCAAAGAAACTAAGCTTTCCTTTTTTTGCGTAGGATGTTTTGACTGCTGCAGTTGAAACATCTAGCGCTACGGTAGAATGGACAATATGTGAACTGCTGAGAAACCATCGTGTAATGGGAATGACACAGGAAGAAATTGAATCAATGGTGGATAAACATCGTTTTTTAAAGGAGAGTGATCTGGCAATTGTGAATACTTCCGATGTTTAGTTAAGGAGACGTTCCGATTACATCCACCAGTGGCGTTACGTCTTCCACACGAATCCATGGGAGCATGTAGTGTAGATAAATATCACATTCCATTGTTTGTAAATGTATGGGCCATGGGAAGAGATGAGAGTGTTTGGGAAAATCCTTTGCATTTCAAATCAGAAAGATTTATGGGAAAAGATATAGATGTGAAAGGTCAAAACTTTGAATTACTACCATTTGGAACAGGGAGAAGCCGATGCCCTGGTATTTCGATGGGGCTTTCTGTTGTTGAGTTAACACTCGCTGAGCTCATACATTGTTTTGATTGGAGTGTGGAAGGCGAGGTGAATATGGATGAAAGTTTTGGACTGACTGTTCCTAAAGAAATTCCACTCTTTCCTCGTCCCTCGTGGAGGTGGACCAAGAGAACAATTCAATATCCCACGTTACCAATTATTTTGGGAAACGAAGTTAACATGTTACATTGAATAATTTTGGGCCACATACCATTAGCATTGTTGTATAGTAGTTTGAGTTTTGAGATTTTTTTGTTCGTTTTTTTTTTTTTTTTTTTGTTTTGGAAATATTTTTTTTACTTTCTTTGTTAAATTTGTTTGTGAGATTTATTTGTATCATGAAATAAAGTTCTATTTTTCTTCTTAATTTTTATTTTAAAAAAAAAAATGTTATTATATTATAATATTAAGGAGGTGATGTTTTGATGCAAGTATGAAAAGGGATCCACTTAAAAATTATCAAGAAAACTCTCTAAGCAATTTTTTTCTTGACTCAACTTTCATGGAGGTTGACGACAAAAAAAATAAAATATCTAACATTATGAACTTTGGAAAATGAATTCAACAAGTTACATTCTATAATTTTAAACCACATGCTATTACTATTATTGTAATGTAGTTTGTATTTTTGAAACTTTTTTTCTTGTTTCCTTTTATTATCCTCAAAAAAAAGTTTTACTTTCTTTGTCAGTTCTATTTGTTAAATCTTTGAGTATCACATGATAAAGACCACATTTTATTTATTATTCTCTATTGAAAAATTATTAGTATTATTAATATTATGTACAAATAAAGAGCTAAGACTTTTATTTAAATATTTGAAAGGTTGTAACTATCTGATATAAAATCTAAGGATTTTATGCATTATTTCCTTCAATAACTTTACACCATATAAACTATTATACTATATTGAATTCTTTATATAATTGGTATTTATTTTTTACTATATATATCTTTGTTCTTCTTCATGATTAAAATTATTCATATAAATAATTTGGGATATATATTAGATAATTATTCTTATATAATTTTAATAAGAAGTTGTAAAGATATTTTAATCTTAAATATATAAGTTGTAGATAATAGTTATAATTAATGGTAAGAATTAAATTTTTATAACTATTATCTACAACTTATATATTTAAGATTAAAATATCTTTACAACTTCTTATTAAAATTATATAAGAATAATTATCCAATATATATCCCAAATTATTTATATGAATAATTTTAATCATGAAGAAGAACAAAGATATATATATATATATCTTTGTTCTTCTTCATGATTAAAATTATTCATATAAATAATTTGGGATATATATTGGATAATTATTCTTATATAATTTTACTAAGAAGTTGTAAAGATATTTTAATCTTAAATATATAAGTTGTAGATAATAGTCATAATTAATGGTAGGAATTAATTTTTTTTATATATCTTAATAATTATTTTCGGTAATGAAAGGTTTATACAAATTTTTCTTAATAAATATTATAGATTAAAAGAAATGTATATTATAAATAAATTACATTCATTTGTAATGCAATATATTTATTGATAATTTACATTATAAAATTCATTAAGTAGGTAGAAATTATATACATTTGTATTTATTTTAATTATTTATAAGTTATAATATAAATTTTATTTATTCATAGACTAATTTTATATATTAAAAAAATATGTCAATATTTAATTATATATTTTAACTTTAAGAAAAAATTAATATAAAATTGAATTTGTAATTTATTTATTTATTTCAATTTGAATCAAGTTATATAACTCATCTTATTAATCATGTGAGTTTAATCATGAAAAAGTTATGCTTTTGAATCGGGGGTCATATTTTCAAATATTATAGGAGGTAAGGTAGTAGGACTCACTTTTGAACTACATTTATGTTGTAATTTACTTTCTAGATCATAAAAAAATAAGCTTAGCATCATCGGCCTTAAAAAGGACATTACTTTTTTACAAGATCAATAATAATTATTACATGAAGCATTTTATAATATAATGAAATATTAGATTTCAAATATAGTAAATAACAATTTTATATATATATATATATATATATATATATATATATATATATATATAAAGAATGGAAAATTTTGAGGACCTTTGCATGAGAGGAAACTTGCTTTAATATATTTTTTGGTTTTCTGTCATCCTTACCTTTATTTAATTTTTTTTACTTTCCCTACATTTCAACTGCATTTTTAAGAATATCAAATCTAGTCATGCATTTATTCAACTTAGTGCACCATGTTATATAATGAGCCCACCCTCTTTGATGCAACTATTATTGTAGGCAATGTGAAGGTTGGTGTCTAAGAAAGACATAAAATTTGTGTCATAATTCTAAAACAAGATATAATTTTTGACTCTCCCTCTCAACCTAAAGTATATTTACAGCCAGATGTCATTGATTGTATTTAAAAATAGTATGAATAGTATTATCTTATTTCTTACATTATTTGTCTTATCTCCTTAGAGGAATCCCTCAATGATAGGTTTTGACACACCTGGGATCCAATGGGCATACACGCAACAATGTTTGAAACCTTGAAAAGGGTTTTTATTTTTCTCCTTTACTAAGCCATCCCAAGTCTAGGTTGTTCTATTTAAATGAAGCTTTCCATTCCTCTGAAACACTATTTTGGTTCTATCCAAATGGAACTATGACTTTAAGGTCACTGACCAAGCTTCACTTTAGGTGCTCATCTAGATTAAATTGATTGGCTTACGAATTCCTATATGGTCCTTTATTTAAGAGATTTTATAACCCATAGGTCATGTATTATGTAATGAGATAAACAAATGCTATACCAAAATCATAAATAGATAGTTGTGGATTGAAGTTGACTTGACAAACTATTTACAAGAATCCATTGATATTTTATTTGGTAGTGATTATTGGTCAGTTTGATTATTTTAATCTTCCTAACACTTTCTACTATTTTTGATCCCTTGAGTATTTGATGAAAGACTATCCCCTCATGGGTCAATCAAAACCCTCATTTAAATAACTACAAATTGAGAACCCCAAGGTGGTGGTAAAGAATACTAACAAAAAGTAATCAGTTGGTAAAAACTATACCCATCCATCCATTAATCCCCCATAACCAAACCTTTTTTGAGGTGTGTAATGTCAACCCATCCCCTGAGACTCTTATCATGGAACTGGCCTAACATATCCATGTTTCACAAGTTTTATACCCTCAATTTAAAACTTATTCCACTAGAATATCTTGTAGAAGTTGTTCCTTCTCTAGGAAATTGCACAACATACTTCATGGTGGTAGATGTTGGTTCTTAATTATACAGCTCTTTTTCTCGACCTTGTAAAATTTAAAGAAATGGCAAACAAAGATAAAAATACCTACTAATGTGTTATTATTGATAAGGGAGGGTTTGGCATCAAGACTTGACCCAATGATAAAATGACTAAGAGATAACGATAGAGGGTATGGTTAGTTCCCTACTACTTCTAGCTCTACCTAAACCAAGGTGATATGACCTAAGGGGTATCTTTATCATATGGAATGATACTGCAATTCAACCTCCATGGGGATTTTTGGCACAAGGGAACATAATTGTGACTAGGGCACAACCAAACTTGTTTACTCCACTTAGGAAATGTTGTCACATGAGATGAACAAATGCTTTAGGTCACATAAAAGATATTGAATATAGATGGGAAATTTACTGCAATCTTCATTCTAAAGAATCTTCACCAACATGGGCTGAATGAAAAACTACATTGTTTGGTCTTCAAATCATAAAACATAGACATATGTTAAGTATGCAATATTTTATGCATCTGAAGGGAAAATAACACTTATAGTATGAAAAGGGTGTGATATGTGTAGGGTACGATAGGGTAGTACAATTAGATAGTAATAAAAAAAGAGGATGGTGGGTTAGTGCTGTTTAAATAGTAGGGATTCTCTCAACATACATAACATCACTTATTGTAAAGATGTAGAAAAATTGACTCACAAGATAATGGGAACTACCAGGAGTGACTTACATCCATTGGTGCCAATACAACACAAATATGCAAATGATTCCTAAAACCCTAGATCATACACTCACTTAGAATCTCAAATACATTTTCCTATTATATTCATTAACCTAGGGTGCCCTTGAGAGGTATTCAACAAAACTAGTTTTGAATATCTATGCAAAAAGGGTTTTATAACATAGATCTATGACCAATATGATAACCATACATAAGCACAAAACTATATATCTAATCGACATAGAATGTAAAACATATGATTGTATTTCATTAACAAGAAAGGGTAAGAACCACGAGTATTTTTCGTTATCTCTAAATAAAATATTACATACATCAATGTTTCAAAATGTTACCATGGGTACAAGCATGGTGGATTTTATCCATGTTTGATAGGAGAGGAATATAAACATGCTCCCAGATCTTTCTAATGGTTGTATAGATACAATCACCTTAGCAAGAGAGACAAAATGTACACATAGCCATGATCCCAAAATTTGGAAGAACCTATATCTAGGAAAAAAAACCAACAACAACCTCAAAATATAGGAGAAGCCCCTTATTTATACACTTATTACACCCACTTGTAATCTGGGAATGATGGTTACATTTTACAAAATTGCAATCAACATCCCAAAGTCCCACCAAGATGGTCCTAGCTAGAAAAATCCTTTGCTATGCCTAAAATCTTCTTCTATTTGTAACAAAAATAATTACTCTAATTAACTCTACAACTAATGATGAATATTTGCAACAACCCTTTGCTCTCCTTAGATAAATATGCCTTTTAATTGAGATTGAAAGAGAATATTAGTGGTGGAGGCTAAACAAACTCCTTGTCTTTTTGTGAAACTGCCTAGAGATTCCCTTTGATCACTCATTTGCATAGTTGGAACCTCTTGGACATCTTCCCTTTCTCATATGCATGCAAAAAGACAACTTGGTCATGTAATGATGGCATTTGATCACTTCATACACTTGACTACTTGAAATATCTTCTATCGAATGGCCCACCTTGGATTTTTAGACATACAATATTTCTCCCATGGACGAGCTTGAACAAGGAAAACATGAGAAAATGCATTACTTAGGTTTATTTTACCTTTTTTATTTTGGCTCTAACTTGCCTTCTCTATTTATTTTTTTCACTTTTGATTTTTACAAATTTTCTTTTCTTTTTTTGCTTTCCTCTGCATTTTTAATGCATAAATGCTTTATTTTAAACTTTTAACCTTTTAGGGGAAATTCTCATTATTTTTACAAAATTTTAATTTAATTTTATTTTGAGGAAATCCGGTTCCAAAATTCAATTTCACAATTCCTTTGTATTATGGAAATCTGAAGCTTTGTAGCAGTTTTGCAATTTGAAAATTGACAAACTACAAATTGTAGAATTGTAATCTATAGTTGGAATTCCCCTGAGAATTTCCCTTATAGAAATGGGAACTTTAACTGTAATCTATAATTTGCAAATTTGTAAAATTACAAATTGCATTCGGAGCTCTAGATTCCCTCAAAAGTTCCTCTTAGGGAATCCATAACTCCAATTATACTTTGCAATTATATAAAATTACAAATTTTAGTTTGGGTTTTCATTTCCCTCAAAAGGCCCTTTTAGGAAACCCATAACTCCAACTACAAATTGTAATTTTGAAAATTTGTAAAATTGTAATTGGTTGTCAACGTTCCCCCTTGCATTAAGGCCACCTATTGAATAGTGTTGACTAGGGGTTTGGGAGATCTAGGTACAATTTGCAATTTACACAAGTGCAAAAATGCAAAAGTGCATTTATCCTCCAATTCTCCCTAAAGCTCCTCTTCAGTTGATTTTTCTCCTCTATGTTTGACTGGTGCACTTGGGAGAGTTGATCGCAATTTACATATCACATTTTACAAATTGCTTCTCCGACACAAATTTCTCAGCAAATTTGGGTGTCCTTCATGTAGTTTGTAGTTTGACCAAAATGTCAAATTGCATTTGGCATTAAAAGCTTCACTTCTACCTTTAACTCCACATTGACTTTTCTACTCTCTCCCAACTTGGTTCAACAATGTACTCTATTTATGATTTTTTACAGAAACCAAGCTCTTATCAACTTGATGCTTCAACTCAAAGATCCTTCTTTGTGTGCATAATTCACTTGAATCTGAAATGTTCACTTGAATCTGAAATCTTCGTTGCCTAGACATGCATTCTCTCGTGTTCACATTTATAGGTTCACTCTACCAACCATAATTGAAATGATAAAGAGACCTTAAATACATTACAATGGTCACTATCTGTGAATTTGTCAGAATGATTTGATGAACTCCTAAGTAGTTTTCATTCTCTCCTTGGAAAAATTTTATGTATGTGCGTTCAGAACATGAACCAATCATTGTATTGCCATTAGCACTCCCATAGGTTGCAAAAGCATCAACAAGATTTAAGATGCCTTTTTGTCATGCCCCTGTTGATTTTCCCATTTAACTTCAGGCAGGGAATGTTTCGATTATTGATTAACATCTTCAGATGATTTACAAGTTCTCTATGTGTACATGTATACGGTAGATCTAGAAATATTATGTGCTACCACAATTAGTTGTGATGTCTCCTTTCAAAACTTACCAATACTGGATTGCTTCCACTCGGCATATTGATCTTGAGAATTTTGAAACTTTTGATCGATACATCATCTAATTTAAAGACCCTCACTACCACGTATGTACAAGCTATTGCCAAATTTTTGCCATCTAACGAAAAGTAAAGTCCTATGAATACATCAGCATTTCCTTTCAATGCATCAAAATACGAAGGGTGGCATCACTGGGCTTGTACCTTGTCAGTAGCTGAAATATTGGGTTTAGGGTTTACTTTTATGATTGGTTATGAACTTTTGTAGCTCGATTTCTTTTAGATGTGGTGCGTGGTGGAGCTTGCTTCCTTGCATCCAAAGATTCATATTCAACATCTTCCTTTCCAAAATAAGATTTTTTAGATTCATATTCCTCCCTTGAATGGACACACATTGCTAAACTATCATTTGTCGTGCCTTAAAAGTTTTAAGAATTTTGAACTTTCCTTTGACATCCGCAGGCCCTTTTGACTTTCCTGCTCATTCATTCTTTACTACCTTGCAGTATCTGGAAGTGGGAGCGCAAATACGATTTGCAATTTCCTAATTGCTAATTGCATTTCAACTTCCCGTTTCCACCATCTACCTTTCTCCTTAGTTCCACAGAATCTGGAACCGTGGGAAAAATTAGAATTTTCAAAAATTGAATTTGGCATGTTGATTCCCTACCAACATTCTCCGTGGAGTGTTTTATACTATTCTACAATCGATTTTTAAACATCAAACTTTTGACGGAACTATTGGGTGCATTTTGTAATTCCTTATCTCCCGGAGACTTATATTACCTATTTTGCAACTGCATCTTGACCTTTGAACTCCGATGGAACTCACCAACTATTTTTCAATTATTTTTCACTCAACTTTACAATCAACATTGATTTTTTCATTGAGATTCTTTTATTGGGTATTCCCATTGGGTTTTGGAAGTTGAAAATCAATTTTCAATTTGGAATTTACTACTTGATCTACTTAGAATCCCCACCAGACTTTCTGGCCTCAATTTGCAAGCTGGTCAAAGTTGTAAATTGACCCTAAATCTTCGCCTGTCTTCCATACATTTACACTTTTTAATTAATACATTAGTTTAAATATCTGAGTTTCCACGTGGCAGGGTTTTACTATTTCCTGGGTTTTAACACTTAGACGCTTAATCTGCCTCGGTGCCACACAGGCCTAAAGTCCTCCACGTGTTTTTCAAACTAAACATTATTTTAGTTCCTTTGATTTTATTCCACTTAGTCATGGGCAACGTTGCATGGGGCTGAGTGTTTACGTGGCATTTTGAAAATGTTCCATGCATTTATTACTCATACAATGACTCAAAGTTATGGTGTAGATTTGATCACCAACATTGACTTTCACTTGAGGATGTACACCCTTTGTGAGTATTTAGAGAACCTCAAAACAAAAGACCAAATGCCAATCCATTGGGCTACGGAGCTAAGATTTTAAAATTTCATCAACAAACACTCATGGAAGCTCAACAAAAAAAGGAAAATTAACAAAAATAGATCAAGAGGATCTAAAAATAAACACAGACAAAAAATACGAAAAGAACTATACAAATAAGGCGCAAAGTAGAGGGGTAACAAAAACAAAAAATCAACAAGACTATACATTATATAATATTACACATAGTTGCTAGCTCAGTCGAAGAAATGTTTCAGATGCATGCCATTAACTAGCGGATCTGAAATTTTGCCATCCCTTAATCTCATTAACTTTTACAACATCTTGGTAGCCAAGATGAAGCAAACTAATTTTTGGACATGCCTTAAAGTACTGTTGCTAGTCTGTAACAGGATGACACATTAAAGCAAATCCTCTGTGTATGATCTCAAATATGGATAAGACCAAGCCAAAAGATCTTGGTACCTTTTCAATCACTGTAATGAAGCTTATTTCTAAGCAGCAATCAAATGAGTACAAAGCAAAGGTGCCTCACGATCAACAATGCTATCAATGCAATAAAAAATTACTTGAAATAAAATTGAAAATATTAACCCCTAGAGGCATAGAAGGCATTTCTAACTCCATCTAATGAAATTTTCCAAATTACACCATCACTGTCAATCTTGGCATCCAAAATAAATAGTTTCTCAAAAACATCCACATTCCAAATGAATTTACCTAATCCCACATCTGTGTGAATCACTTCATTAAGAGCACACTTTGGATTTTACATTATATCATGATTTGGTAACTCATTTGCTTGTGTCATTTTAACATCACAGGAAAATTCATAAGTTGGGACACATACCTTCTTGATCGCACTCAAAAACTAATCATTAGTGGTAACACTCATTATTTTCATGGAGGTATAAAAATTACTCTAGGAGACTTGATAATCAACCATCACAATCTCATCATCATCATCAAACACAAACTTAGGATCATTTTCATCTTTATCAGTTGGTTTAGTAGTATCATATGGGGGATGTGAGAGGAAGCATTTATCACACCAATCAATGTCAATGTAAATATATACCACATTCATTTTGAAATTAATGGATCAGGCACTTCCTTTCCATCGTCTTTATTTTGATTTATGTCATCCCGTGCATGTCTCTTTTGTGATTTATTCAGATTCAGATCCCTCTCTTGACTTGTAGACCCATCAGGGATCCCCTTCTCATCCCTAGCCAACTTGTATGGCATTTCTTTAATAGTTGAGGCCAATGTCTTAACAGTCTCCTCAAGGTTGGCATTCTTAGTAGACTTCATTTTTTTTTAATAAACTATTTTTACATTATCATGCTTGTTCATGGGATTTCCTATAGCCTTTATATTATTCTCAATTTGGATGGCCATATTTAATGCTAACCACAAGTTCATGGGAACCTTACCCATTAAGTAGTACATAACTTTCTTATCAAAGGCATCATATTATTTAGTCAACCACATTGTATCACTGGGTCTTATGCTTTTGGGCAGCCACATCATGGTCTTATTGAACCTCATGTTGTAGTTTTGCACACACTCATTGGGGTTCTTTTTTATTTTCTAAAACTCAGCCAAGAAAAACCTTAGATCAAGTCTATCACCATATTGAATTTTAAAAATATTCTCCATTTCTTCTCACATATCAATGCATTTATGGGGAAGAGAATTGAACAACTCACAATATTCTTCTTCTAGCATATGCACAAAAAACATAATGCACATATCCTAATTCTCAACCTCATAATCTTTAATGATATTATGAAAATCTCTCGAGTGTTGATCACCACTTACTACATTGTTCCCATAAAATTTTGGAACGTGGTTCCTTATTTCATTCATGAACTCATTAGGATAACCTTCCATGTCATCAAAATTAATGGGGCTAAATCTAGTAATGCAAAATGCAGGATGTTTATTCTCATATTGGTCCCTATGCCTCATGATTAAATCAATGGTAGGTTCAAGAATAAATGGCAAAGGGCTATGAGGGGGTGAATGAGGTAGACATGGGGGATCAAACTTAAGAAGCTATTCAATTGATTAAAAATTAGTTGGATAATAAATTGGATTGTATGATTTTGAATCACCAGAAGAACTATGACAATCCTCAATAATAGCAATTTTAGCAACCAAAAATTCAAGATTATCAGAATTTTGATAGCCCAAACAAACTTTTGCAATTATACTTTACTCTTAATAGACCTCCATATTTATCATTTTACTTTTTAAAAAACACTTAGGGGCAAGACATGTCTCTTTAATGATCCACCTTTGAAGGATGACCTTAGTCCTCCCAGCTTTGCAATAAAAAAAAATCTCAAACACTGATCTTTCTTGGAAACCAGATGATGTTTTGGAGTCGCCACTAGAAGCAAACTTTAGAATATAACCATTTAGAAAATTTTAGTGATACATACTAAAACCATATGTTATTAAATTTATTGATGATGTATGAAAGCAAATACAATGAAAATTTTAGACTCATGTTCAACAAGGGGAAACTACCTCAAAACATGATAAATTTATAGCTCTTTAAAATAAATATAGCATATAATTATCAAATATTTGAATTCTTGGCTTATCCCTAGTGGAGTGTTGTGACATTGATGGCCAAGATAGAAAAATCGAGCTCAATTAACTCCATATTTCAGACACATGAAATAATATGATCAAATATATCTAAAATGCAACTGAGATTATTTGCAAATATTGGTAGAGGACTTTTTCAAACAATAAATTATGATATAGCACTCCGCAACAGTCCCTAGTAATACAGGTGACAATAATTACCCTTGAAGATTAATGTAATCCCTAGTAATGGTATTGGTTAAGTGTTGGTTCCTATTTATACACCTCTTTCACTCAGCCTTGCACACTTTAAGAAAATGGTGAACAATGATGAAAACCACACTAATATGTCTTTATAGGTGGGGGAGGGTTTGGTATCAAGACTGGACCAAATAGATAAAATGATTGAAATTCACCAATAGATGATATAGTCATATGTCTACTACTTCTCGCTCTCCCTGAACCAAGATGAGAGGACCTAAGAGTAGCTTACATGGAGTGATATTGTAATTCAATCTCCATGGAAATTTTTGACAAAAGAGAACACAAATTTGACCAAGGTAGAACATAACTTATCCACTCCACCTAAAAAGGGTTGTCATGTGGGATGAACAAATACTTTGGGTCACATACAAGCTACTAAATATAGATGGGAAGGTGACTATAATATTCGTTCTAAAGAATCTTCAACAACTTCAGCTAAATGGAAAACTGTAGTGCTGGGTATTTAAAATACAAAATATAGACAGATGTTAAGTATGTAAGATTTTATGCATCTATAGGGAAAATAAAACTTAAGGTATGAAAATGTCATGTTATATGCAGGTTAAGATAGGGTAGGCTAATTAGATAGTAACAAATAAGTGGGTGGTGTGCTGGTGGTTTGCAGTAATAGGGACTTTTTTAACATACATGACAGTACTTATTGTAAATGCACAAAAATTAACTTACAAGGTAATGGGAACTACGAGGAGTGACTTAAATCCATTGGTGCCAATACAATGCAAATACCCAAATGATTCCTGAAACCCTAGAGCATACACTACTCTTATAATCATAAATAGCTTTTTCTATTAAATTCATGAACCCAACGTGCCCTTAATAGGTATTCAACAAAAATATTTCCAAATCTCTATTCAAAATGGGTTTTATAACCTAGATCTATGCCCAAGATGACAATGATACATAAGCACAAAAATAGATATTCAATCATCATAGCATGTAAAATAGCTCATTGCATTTCATTAATAGAAAAGGGTACGAACCAAAAGTATTTTCCATTATCTTAAAATAAAATCTTACATACATCAATGTTTCAAAATGTTTTCATGTGGACAACCATGGTGGATTCGCTCCATGTTGGATAGGGGAGACATATAAACATGCTCTCATAAATTTCTAATGGTTGTACAACTGCAACCACCTTAGTTAGAGAGATAAAATGGACACACAACCATGATCCCAAAATTTAGAAGATCCTATAATTAAGAAAAATTAAAAACCAACAACAACCCTAGAATATTAGAGATGCCCTCTATTTATACACTTCTTACATCCACTTACAATCTGAGAATGAGGGTTGCACTTCACAAATTTGCAAAATTGTAGTCAACACCTAAAAGTTCTGCTAAGATACTCCCAACTAGAAATAATCCTTTGCCATGCCTAAAATCTTCATGTATTTGAAAGAAAAATGATTTCTCTAACTACTGCTACAAGTAATGATGAAGATTTTCAACAACCCTTTGCTCTCCTTGGCATGAAATGCCTTTTGCTTGAGCTAGAAAGATAATATTCATTGTGGAGGAAAAACAAACTCCTTGTCTTTTTGTGTAACTATCTGAAGATGCCCTTTGACCACTCATTTACACATCTTGAACCTCTTGAATAACTACCCTTCCTAATATGCATGCCAAATAATAACCTTATCTTGTAATGATGGCATTTGAAATATTCTCGGTAATAATATCCATTCCCTTAGTTGCTTGAATAATCTTTTTTGGAATAGCCCACCTTGGATTTGTAGACCTACAATATTTCTCTCATGGAGGAGCTTGAATATGCAAAACATGAGAAAATGCAATACTTAAGTTTATTTTACCTTTTTGCTTTTTGGCTCTAACTTGCCTATTCCACTTTTTCTTTTTTCACTTTTGTTTTTTACAAATTTGCTTTTTTGGGTTTCCTCCAAAAATTTTAATGCATATATGCATTATTTTTCACTTTTATGTTTGTGGGGAAAATTATAGTCACTTTTGCAAATTTGCATATTTCTTTTCTTTTGAAAAAATCCAGGTCCCAAATGCAATTTTTTAATTCTTTTGTATTGGGGAAATCCGAAGCCCAATGAGACGTTTGTAATTTATAAATTGTAGAATTGCAATTCGCAGTTGGAGTTCCCCTGAGAAGTTTCCTTAGGGAAATGGGAACTCCAGCTGTAATTTAA
This sequence comes from Torreya grandis, assembly GCA_037957365.1. NCBI lineage: Eukaryota > Viridiplantae > Streptophyta > Pinopsida > Cupressales > Taxaceae > Torreya > Torreya grandis. The sequence continues at coordinate 6,130,211 of JARHVA010000245.1, read as the reverse complement.
AATTTACAAATTTGCAAAATTAGAAATTGCAATTGAAGTTAGGAATTCCATCAAAATTTCTTTTTAGGGAATCTGGGACTCTAAAAGCAAATTCCAATTTTGTAAAATTTTAAAATTGCAATTGGCTATGGATGTTTGCCCTTGCATTAAGGCCACTTGTTAACTAGTGTTGATTGGGGGTTTAGGAGACCCAGGGATAATTTACAATTTGCAAAAATGTAAAATTTTAAAATTGAATTTCTCCTCCAATTCTCCCTGAATCTCCTCTTGAATTGACTTTTATCCTCTATCTTTGACTAGCGAATTTGAAAATGTTGACCACAATTCAAAAATTGCATTTTGCAAATTGCTTCTCCCACACAAATTTCTTGGGGAGTTTGGGGGTCCTTCATGTATTTTACAATTTTCCTAAAATGCAAAATTGCATTTGAAATTAAAATTTCCACTTCTACCTTTGACTGCACATTGACTTTTCTGCTCTATCCCAATCTGGTTCAGTAAAATACCCTTTATATGATTTTTTCTAGAAAAACCAAGCTCTTCTCAACTTGATGTCTCAACTCAAAGATCCTTCTTTATGTGCACAACGCACTTGAATCTAAAATCTTCATCAATTAAAATCTTCATTGCCCAGTGATGCATTATCTTGTGTTCACATTTACAGGTTCACTCTACCAACCATAGATGAAATGATGAAGAGTCCTTAAATACATTACAATGGTCACTATCTAGGATCTGGTCAACATGATTTGATGAGCTCCTAAGTATCTTCCATTCTCTCCTTGAAATTTTTTTATGTTTGTTCCCTCAGAACACGAAGCAATAATTGTACTGCCATCAGCACTCCCATACGTTGCAAAAGTGCCAACAAGAGATAACATGCCTTTTTGGTCATGCACTTGCTACTTTTCCCATTCAAATTAAGGCAGGGGATGTTTCAATTGTTGATTAACATCTTCAAATGATTTATGAGCTGCCTCTATGCACATGTATATGGAAGATCCAGAAATATTATGTGCTCCCATAACTAGCTGTGATGTCTCCTTGAAAATCGTTACCACTACCGGATGGCTTCAACTCGACATATTGATTCTTCAAAATTTGAAATGTTATCTCAATTTATCATCCAATTTAAAGATCCTCACTACCATGTCAACACAAGATATTGACAAACTTCGACCATCTAACGAAAATCAAAGACCTGTGACTGCATTAGCATGTCCCCTTAATACATTGAAATTTAGAGGGTGGTGTCGTCAAGCTTGCACCTTATCAGCAACTGAAATATTGGGTGTCGGGTTTACTTTTATGTTTGGTTATGAACTTCTGCAGCTCGACTTCTTTTAGATGTGGTGTGTGGTGGAGCTTGCTTATCTGCATCCACAGATTCATATTCAACATCTTCCTTTCCAAAAGTAGATTTTTGGGACTTTTTATATTTGGCAACAAAAAGAAACAATCCTAAGATTAACTCATATCTACATCTCTATTTTTTGTCTTTTGACACTTCAGCCGAGATACTCGTGCCTAAAGATGAATGAGCCCCATTAAACAATCGCCCCTATTTCTCCCTTGAACGGACACAAGTGGCTAAATTGTCAGTTGATGTGCCTTCCAAGTTCTAAAAAAAATTGGACTTTCCTTCGACTTCCGCAGGACCTTTTGAGTTTCCCTCTCATTCGTTATTTGCTGCCTCACGGGATCCGAAAGTATAAGCAAAAAATTCAATTTGCAATTTGCCAACTGATAATTGCACTTTAACTTTCTGTTTCCGCCATCCACCTTTATCCTTCATTCCACGAGATCCAGAACTGTGGCAATAATTAACAATTTAAAAATTTGCTTTTGGCATGTTGATTCCCTGCCAACATTCTCCGCAGAGTTTTAATTAGTATTATGCAATTGCTTTTCAAATCTCAGACTTCCAATGGAATTGTTGGGTTCATTTTACAATTGTTTATCGGCCACATACTTCCCACGAACTTATATTACCCGTTTTGCAATTTCATCTTGACCTTTGACCTCTGACAGAACTCAACAATCATTTTACAATTATTTTTCAGTTAACTTCACAGTTAACGTTGATTTTTCATTCTAGATTCTTTTACTAAGAATTCCCATCGGTTTTCAAGAGTTGAAAATACAATTAAAATTTACAAATTACTACTTACTCTTCCACTTAGAATCCCCATCGGACCTTTTGGCCTCAATTTGAAAGATGGTCAAAATTGTAAATTGACCCTAAATCTCTGCCTGCCTTCCATACATTTACACTTGTCAAATAATACATTGATTTAAATGCCTCACTTTCCACATGGCAGGGGTTTACTATTTCATGGGTTTTAACATTTAGCCTCTTCATCTGCCTTGGTGCCACGTAGGCCTAAAGTTCTCCACATGTTTTTCAAACATAACATTGTTTTAGTTCATTTGATTTTCTTCCACGTAGGCATGGGCATCATGGCATGGGGCTGAGTGTTTACGTGGCATTTTGAAAATGTTCCATGCATTTAATCCTCACAAAATGACACAAAGTTGTGGTGTGGATTTGAGCACCAACAATGGCGATACCCACCTTCATCTTATATGATAATGGGGATAAATGTCACAACATTTTGTTTGGGGATTTTATTTTTCTAAACCAACATAATAGTTATGCATCTAATGACACAAAGTTGTGGTGTGGATTTGAGCACCAACAATGGCGATACCCACCTTCATCTTATATGATAATGGGGATAAATGCCACAACATTTTGTTTGGGGATTTTATTTTTCTAAACCAACATAATAGTTATGCATCTTTTGAGATGTAGAAGATGGATAGGGAGAGATCCTTATATATTGTGTTTCCCAATGAATGTCTTATCTTGCAATGTTCCTGGCACTGTGATCTATTACACCCATCCATCTAGGTTTTTCTTGATGTTAGTGGGAATTCATTAGAGTTTATCAATATCTACATCCTTAATGATGGCCCTGCCAGAGCAACTTTATGTTGGTATTTGTTGAGGTCAACATACCCCTATTTCTGAAAAATGGATACACTTGTTTTAAATTGTGTAAATCTGTAACTTAAAATTCAAAATTCACTTGATCAAAGTACCACTAATATGATTTTACATAGTCTTTATTTGAAGATCATTCACACTTGATTTGGTCGGCATATTTATTTATAATTATGAATTAATCTTTCCAAAAGTTGCTAACATTGGATGTTTGTGTCTTAGGTTGCAGCTCCAATGAAGTCCATTTAGAATGGGCAGTGCTTGGGTTTCATGATTTTATATCACTTGGGGCTTTTAATAGCCTTTGGTTTGTTGAAAATAAAACTAAAGTCATCCTAAGACCCTCATTTAAATTACCCTAGCTTAGGTCCCTTTAAATCAAATTCAAATTTGATGAGAACAATTTGTGTGGGTATGATTTATTATGCCATGGACTTAGTTATATTTTTATCTTATGGTTTAGTTGTGTTTATTAACATGACCAAAGCTTAATCTAAAATTTTATGTGTGGTCTCTTCATTTTCCTGAGCCCCCTTGATCAATTTTACCATTAGCAAGGTTTAACTAAACGGAGGGTCCCTTTTTTATAGACATAGCCTAAAATCCTTAACCTTAAGTTTGTTGTATTTATTAATACAATAAACCTTAGGTTAAAAATATATGTTTTGTCTTTTATTATTCATAAGGTCCCCTTTATTATATCTCAAAACATAGCTTAAAATATTTAACCTAAGGTTTTATTGTGATTACTAACATGAAATAAAAACCATAGTCCAAAACATTATGCTAAATTCCTTTTTTTTTTAATCCTGACTTAAACATCATTTTTATCGATAGGATCAACGTTCTGCATTTTCTTGGATGATCGAGATCCAACAGTGTGAGATTAAAAATAAAGCAACAGCCATAACATAAAGTTTGAACATCTTCCAAAGATGAATGATATGCATTTTCTTGGATAGAATTAATCTAATCACGTGTATCGAGTCAAAACTTCAATAGAGCTATAGGACAAGTTAAATGGTCAAAAGTACCACAATCATAGTAAAAGAATATTGAACAACCGATAATCTTCCACCTCTCATATTGAGATCCAATGGTACACTTTTGCTTGGACAAGAATGATGGGATAATGCGTAACAAGTGTTGAAAATTCAAGGACCCTGTAAACAATTATGGAGGTGACACGAGTGATAACCATAAGCAAAAAATTAAAGATCAAGCATCTTTTAAATATTGATGACATGAGTATGAGCGTACACATTTTGATTAATGGTCTGTAGAGTAGGAGGTACAATTAAACAGATCAAGATTGATGGAGAATGATTGATCCATGCAATCAAGATCAATGGTGTGAGATCAATGTTGACATTTTAACAAAGATCAGAGTGAATGGATAACTAACAAGTGTTATTATTATGGGAAACATAGTAATAAGCTAATAGCATTCGAGTTCTTAGATCAAGATCTACCGTTCTTGATGATCTATGCAAAGATGATCCAATAATGTGAGATCAAAGAAGAATTTAAAAAGGTAGTGGTCATTTTTCAAATACCAACAAACAAAATGCCATAAAAATACCACATAGATGCCACATCAAAGCCACGTAAGTATAATATTCCAATTAGAATATCTTATAGATCTAAGAAATGCAACGACATAAATATGAACTCTGATTGGGATCTAAGTCATAAAGCTCATGTAGGTTCAAATAGTTTTTGCCATTAAACTACTATAAAAACCTTGATAAGTACATAAACCCTAATTTGATCATGTGCTCATTATAATCAGACCAATAAGATTGAATTATCACTTGTGCAAAGATAATTCAATCCAAACTTGATCTGTAGACCACTAGAAAGTAATCTAGAGAAACCCACAACCATGATAACCTGAAAAGGTGTTTCAAAAGAATATATTGAGCTCTATCTAACTTCAAAGACACACAATTTGATGCCACCTATCTAAATACAGGGGATAACAATTAGTCTAGATCATTTTGGAACATTGAGAATCAACAACCCATCACAAGCGAAGAACATGTCTGCAAGAAGGCTCTATTATAATGATCAAGGGCATCCTGCAATAAAACAAATTTAAGAATAGACTACCATCTTGTCAATCCAAGAAGACATATTCAAGCTATATGAGGAAACCATGATCGACTTGTTCAATTCTAGTTAATTAGAATTAAAAAAGGCAATAATTAAGCAAAATTCCATGTGTATAGGCCAAATTTGCAAATGGCAATCTTTCAATTAAAAGACATGAACAAAACCTTGAATTTAGGATAGTCAACGTAGCCCATTAAAATATGGCTATGGCTATAATGGGGGATAAAATCAAAGCCCTAAGAACTTGGTATAAATAGATGGAGGACATTTCCAAGGGCCTCAAACAATAGGAAGACAAGATGCTACATATATTAGACAACCTAATTAAGTATCCCACCTCACTTAGTCCTTTGATCATTATCACTGATGAGGAGTTTAGGAATAAATTATCTCAACTCATTTAGGTAGTGAAGAAACAATGTCAATGGAAGACATGGGCTGATAATTAGATGATCATGGACCTACTATTAACATTTTAGGAGAAGAGAGGAGTTGTTGAGAGCATCAAATAGGATTTGAAGTGAGCCAAGATATATCTCAGGAACCTGGGAGATCAAGAAAAGAGATATTCATAAGACACATTACTAACCTCTAGCTGATCAATTAATATTATTATTTAATGAAGATCCTGCAAGGAAGGTAGAAGGTTGCAATAGTACTAGGGTCTCCATGTCAGTTAAGATAAGATTATTATTTTTTTGATTAATCTTGTATACTTTTGGAAATGGAATATTATTTTTTGTATAGGCATATACAACTTGTAAATTACATGGCCTATAGGTCAGTATATTAGAAAAGGTCATTTATTATAGAATGTAATAGAGAGGATAGTTGTCTTAAACACATGTACAAATATAATTTGATATTACTGACCAGTATACCTAATGAATGGTATATATAAATAGGTACTTCCAATTGTGAGACGGGAGAGAGTTTTTAGAGCCAATAACTACATGTAACTTTTGAGAAAATTAATATAAGCATAAAATTCTATAAAGTTTGTCCATATTTGCTGGTGTGAATTGCTATCTGGTTTCTCTCTCATTTGTTTAATCTTATTTTTAAATTTGAATGGTTCTTATGATTTTTAATGTGTTTATTTGATTGTACAATTGATAACTTTGGATAATTTTAGATTAGTTGAATGTTCTTAGGTTTACTTAACTGTATTTGCTCTTCTTACATCTGGACTAATGTTATTTTCTTGTACGGGTAGTATTCTTATAGTAAATCCTATTCTTATTTTCTTCTTTTCATACTTTCCTTAGAGGTTTCTCTAATGTGTGGCAAGATTTGAGCTTATGCTAATTTATGTTGCACATTGCTTAAACAAATGTTCAAATGAAATCAAAAATTTGTCATAATGTTTGAATCAAAGATTAACAACACATCTCCTTTTTACCCTATCCTTCCTTTTATTCCTTTTTCATCAATTCAACTTAGATCAACATCATTGTGATACTCATCTTCATTTAGATTTAGACTTAGGTATTCAACATAATTCACCTTAAATAGCATAGATCATGTCCAAAATCAAATATTAACTATCAAGCCATGGTGGCTCCCAACCATAAGCTAATATAAATTTCTGAAACAGTTAACTTATTACGCCTCTATTCGACCAAGGATAATAAGATTATCACAACCAACAACTCATGCAATGGATTATTTGAATTTAAAAATGAGAAGTGTTTCTTAAAAACTATATGTTGACCTAGTGAAACATATTTAGGTATCAAAAATTTGGTACAAGGAGGGTCATTAAATCTTTGAAAATTTCCAACATCTTTTAAAATGTTGGCAAATTAATTTTCAAGGATAGATGTATTCTTTGCATATTTATGGTTTTTTTAGCATATTTCTATAAATATCATTGATCTTAATGGTTTTAGACCAGTGTTTGTGCTTATTTAGATAAATATAGATGTTCTTTGAAGTTTGATGCTCAATTTTGGTAAATATATCTTAAGATCTATGAATTTAAGTTATTTGAGGTTAGTAATAGTTGTTTTGTACAAAATTTGATTACATATTTTTAAATTTGAGTTTGTCTGAGATTGAAAGATGTAAATATCATTCATGTTTACCTGATTGGAGACATATTTGATATAATTTTGTTAAATATTGATGTCCTTTACCGTTCCTTATCCATATTTGTATTAAAAAAAATTAATGTGCATGCTTGATCATCATTGTTTATAAAGATAAAACTTACAGATTGTATTTAAAATAATGTTCAAAGCTCTTAGGAAGGAATTGCCAATGATAAATACCAGGTTACATTCATAGACAAGGGTTCCTCTTATTTCATTGGAAGTCCATAGGAGAGCTAGGCGAGACAAAGGTAAGAGTAAACTTTCCAAGTCTCAACCAACTTCACCGATTCAGGGTCCTCCTACATTCAATCACTATCAAGGTATGGCTTTTATAGGGGTTTCTTTAATGAGTGTGCAAGGTGTGGTACATTACCTTTCTCATAATCCTAAAACATATTTTCCTAATTTTAATCTTAATGGTTTTGCAACTGCTAAAGAACACATTAAAAGCTCCAAAACTACTTTATGACTTTTGAATGTTGTTCATGAAGATGTAGCATGCAAATTATTTCAGTTTAATCTCAAGGATGTTACATATGAATGGTTCCTTAACCTTCTTGAAAACTACATATCTAGCTAGAATGATTTTAAAAATTACTATATTGATTAGTTTGGCAAAATCATTATTCCATGTGTCGTATACCAATAGTTTATCATAACCAAAAGAGACTCAAATGAGCCCATAAGAGCCTTCAATACTAGATTTCAAAAAATGTTCAGTATAATTATAGCTCCTTATAGACCTGATGAGGATTTAGCTTTAGAGATATATAAGGATGCTTTGGATCCCATTACTTTTTTGTTTCTTAAAATATCTAGTCAGATCAATAATACACTAGTCATCACTTATGTTAAAGCCATGATCACTAATGACAAAATGCAACCATAGGTCCAAATAGAATACAATATTTAAAACATTAATCTAAATTTACCTATTCTAAATTTTAGTCCCAATGCCAATCAAAATATGCCTTCGTTAAATCAACTTCTAGTTCTGAACAAACTGCTTTTGATCCATGCACATCCTTACCAAATTTGGGGATTCTTAGACAACTCTACCAATGGATCTCATCCACATGACTAGAGAGCTTTTATTCTTTCATCTAATAGTAATACTCAAGTTCATAATTTTGAGCCACCAAAGACTGAGAATGATTCTATCATGAAGATGGTTCAAAATCTAAGCATTGATTTCATTCAGCTTTAAAAGCAAGTTGGTAATACTATATAAAATTATAAAAAGAACTATTTCAAAAGGTTAAATAGGCCTTGAAATATGTTTCAAAATAAAAATAATAGCCATAATAATGTGTAATCCTCTAATAAGAATATTATTGATATAAATTTGATGTAGCTTTACCTGCTTATTATAGAGTTTATTGTATTTCAAATAATGGCGAATTAGATATTCTAGAGTTTTACAATGATTTTGAATATTTTAAAGAATATTTGGATAAGTTTGATGTTATACATAATAAAGATAATGGTGGAGGTACTATAGGTTCTTCAAAGTTATCTAAATCTACTGATTTAACTCTCATGGTGAAGACATTTGAGTTCACATTAAAAGAAGAGAATGGACCTGAGGATATCCATGAAGAGATTCATGATTTTTATTAATATATATAGAAGACCTATCCTCTAAGGAATAAGGAATAGAAAAAACCTTTGACTACCTCAACTTCACCAAGTAATTTTGGCACTCCTCCTGATACTACATAATACAACAATCCAAAGCCTCCTAAGGGAAATACCTCTAAACCTAATGCTAATGTATCTAATTCTTCTAATAGGTTTGGATAAAATATAGTAAAGGACATTAAAAAGATCAAAGCTAACATTAACATGCATCGGTTGAGTCAGATTATAGAATAAAGGGATATATTATTGAAATCTTTACCCAATAAGCCTGGTAAGTCTCAAAAGTGTACACATGATAATGTTGCAATACACAAAAATAAGTATGATGTTCCGCCTTTCCTACTCACATTCAAGATCTTTGGTAATAATTTGCATAATTTCTTGGTAGATTCAGGTGCATCTACAAACATCATGCCTAAGGGTATTTTTAAACAATTAGGTCTAACTCTAATTAAATCTGATAGGATTTTGACTCAATTACATAAATCAATAGTCAATGTGATTGGTGAATAATCAAATGTTCACATATATATTATTTATCAACCAAGGGTAAAATAATTCGTTGGCATTTATGTGGTGTATATTCTTGATGCATATGGAATGATATTAAGTATAGACTAGATCAAATCAATGAATGGTTATATGCCAACTAATTGTTCACACATGTGGTTACCTTAGAAAAGAGTTCCAAATCATATCAACATAGAAACGGTATATAAAATGAACAATATCATCACCAAGTACAATTCAATCAAGGATAGTGTCAACATGGTTAACTTAGATCTTGATGTTTGCACTCTTTACACCACAAATGTATGTAACTCTAAAACTTCTCATGGTATGCTTAAATTATCGAAACTATATTTTTATGGTGCTAGATGAAAATTAGGTTTAGGAGTAGGAGTAGTATTAATCAATCTCATCAGTTAAGAATATAATGCCTCTTACAAACATCATTTCCCATGCACCAATAATTTGGCTAAGTATGAAGCACTTATTCTTGGAGTACCTTTTTCAATCAAACACAAGGTCAAGGAACTATGATTTATTGGTGATTATAAAATAGTGGTCAATCAGTTCAAGAGTAAATATCAATGCATGTGGTCATATCTTAAGAAATATAATTTTAGAGTATGGGACTTTATTAAAAAATTTAATGTTTTCAAATTTGTGTCAATCTTGAGGGGAGAAAATAAAGTCACTAATGAACTTGCTTCAGCTACAATTAACCTTATTTCCAATCAAAGTTTTAAACTACAAGACCTTACCATTGAATTAGTCCCATGTCCTTCAGTACTAGATAATGTCAACCATTTTTAGGTATTCAATGTTGATCAATAGATCACAGGCTTCATGACTAGATCAGGGGTATTTAAGGCTCACATTATTGATGAAGCCAGTGAAAATACCCATGATGATGACAAGGTCATTTAGTTGAGTGATAATAAGATCCCCAAAGGGTTTATAGCATTAGAGAGACTCTTTGATTTTGACAAACTAGTTGAGGCTATTAATATTTCCAAATTAGATGGGAAGGACTATAATATAATAGACCTAGGTCCCCAAGATAAACCTATGCTGGTGAATATTACTACATCCTATATAAACATTGAAACTGAGAGAGCCAAAAAAAATTTGACCAACTATAAGGATGTAATTGCATGGTCCTATGATTATTCAAAGATCTTTGACCCAAGGTCATGACCCACACCATACCTCTAAAGGAAGCCTGCAAGCCATTCGGGGAAAAGCCAACCAAACTTATCCTACAACCAATGCTATACAAAGAGGTCAAGAAGTTACTAAATGTTAAGATAGTGTTTCCCATTAGACAATCCACTTGGGTAGCTAACTTAGTACTATTCAGGAAGAAAAATGGTGAAATTGGATTGTGCATTGATTTTAAAAATATAAATAGAGCATGTAAAAAAGATAATTATCCCTACCTTATCTTGACCAAGTAATCCAAATTCTTTCTATTTATACTATGATGTATTTTTTTAAAGGATTTTCAAGGTATAATTAGGTGCTAGTGAACAATGAAGAAAAAATGAAGATTGGTTTTATTACCTAGTGGGGCACCTTTTCCTACAGGAAAATGCCCTTCAAATTAATAAATGCAAATGTAATCTTTAAAAGAGCAATGGATCATGCACTTCAGGGACTCATAGGTAAGTACATTATTATTTACATGGATGACCTAACTATCTTTTTAAATATTAGGGAAGATTATGTCATATACTTAATTGTTAAGAGATATTATAACTGAGGGGACCTCTATAGACCTAGATAGATTAAATGCAATATCAATGATAGAATCCCCTATTAATAGGAAGGAACTCAAGTCTTTCTTTAGTAAAATCAACTCTATAAGGAAGTTAATTTCTGATTTTATAGAAATAGTATGACCTTTAAATAACATGTTGAAGAAAGATGCTAAGATCACTTTTAATGGAGAGACAAAGAAGGCCTTCAAATATATCAAAGAAGAAATTGGACAAGCCCCTATGTTGATAAGTCTAGACTTTACTAAAGACTTCTATATTTAATCTTTTTCTTCTGACCATACAATTGAAGTTGTTCTAACTTATGGGATAGATGGATGTGATCATCCTATTTCATTCATGAGTACTAACTTTTAAAATGTTGAGTTTAATTATTCTCTTATTGACAAACAAGCATGTGCTCTGGTCAAGGTAGTGAAGAAATTTAGGCATTATATCCTTAGAAATAAGCTACATGCAATACTATAAGAACCTACCACTAAGCTCATGCTTAGTCAATGTGAACATAGAGAAAAGAAAGGTAAATGGATGTCTATTCACTAAGAATATGATCTAGAAATTAAGACTGTAAAGTTGGTAAGATGCCAAGGTTTAATTCAGTTGATTGCTAATACTTATCTCAAACTAAGTCTTATGAAGGTTGATCAATAAAAATTTCAATCCAATAATTGGTATGATCATATTATTCATTTTCTAATCATTTATTATTCTCTTGCAAGGTTGAGTAGAGAGCAAAAGAGATCTTTAAATCTCAAAGTAACTCATTTTTTGATCAAAGATAGAATGTTGCATAGGAATAAATTTGAAGGCATTTACATAAGATGTGTTTCCAAAGAAGAGATGACTAAGATTTTGAGCACTTTTCATGAAAAACTAGGAAGTAAACATCCATCTAGAGAGACTAAAACCCACAAGATCCTTAGGGATGGTTACTATTGGCCTACTATCTTCATGTATGCTCAGAAACATGTGAGAATGTTCCACTCATGTCAAGTATTCAACACTAATATCTCAAGGCAACGATGCCACTAGAGCTAATAATGATTGATAAACCCTTTGCCCAATGGGGACTAGATTTTGTGGTAGTCATTAACCGTAATTCCTATGACGGTCATAAGTATGTTTTGACTACTACTAACTACTACCCTAGATGGACTAAAGTAGTCACAAATAAGCAATGTAGGACTAAAGAGGTGATAAATTTTTTAGAATAAAATATATGCAAAAGGTTTGGGACACATATATCTATAGTATGTGATAATGGATTTGCCTTTATGTCCATTGAGATGATTGAGTGAGCATATGACAATAACATTGTCCTTAAGTTATAATCAAACCATTATCCTTAAGGTAATGGAGTGTCAAAATCAATTAATAAAAAATTGATGAAATCCATAAAGAATTATACAAATGATAAATTGAGAACATGACATAAGCTAATCAAGTATGCCCTTTGGGCAAGTAGAAAAAGTGTCAATCAAGCTCTTAAGGCACTACCATTCTTTATAGTATATGGTCAAGAACCCTTATTTCCCATAACACTCAAGCTTTCAACAAATAGGTTCATGTAAGAGTGGATAGAGTAGGATCAATAATTTTCAAGCTCAAGGTTGTTGGACATCATATAGATATAAGATGTAAGAGAGGAAGATTTTTCCAATTTTACAAGACACCAAACCATAGTCAAGAGGTGGTTTGACACATGTTTAATGATAAAGGTGTTTAGACAAGGAGACCTATTTTTTCTTTAGGATAAAGCCTTATAACTTAAAGGAAAGCATGGGAAGCTCAACCTTTGTGGATTGACCCATATCAGATTGTTGAAACCCTAGGGATAACACTTTAAAACTAAAAGACTTGCAAGGAGAAAAGTTTACATTGACAACCAATGGACAATACCTGAAGCACTATTTCTCTACTATCCAAACTGGAGTCTTAATGGAATGAACTATGAAAATAGTTAGAGTTAGTATAGGTAGGATAGATTTGTTTCTTTCTTATTATTTCCTTCTTGTCCTTTGTACATAGTGTTTGTATATATTTGTTTGAATTTTTTCCTTGCATTCTATTGGTGTGATTTCTACTTGTTTTGTTTGCATTTCTTACTTTATTCCTTACTTTTAATAAGTATATTCTAAATATCTACTAGCTCAAGATTCATATGAATTCATAAAGGAACCTCATAGTGTAGGAGTGCAGGTATGTTCTATCAACATTGGTTGATAATGGATTATTTAAATATGAGCTTAACGTTATAGTTTAGAGAAACTAGTAAATATTAAAAAAATAGGTTAATTTTTCCTTGAGATTATAAACCTTGTTCTAATCTATGTTTAGTTCTAATAAGGATTACACATATAGGTTCAAAGATTGGATTATTAGGATATAGTCATGTCTGCACTTAATAAAACATTAATTGCCTAGGACAAAGTTTACAGTCAAGGATGATTGTCTAAAGATCAAACATTTGAACAAATCTCAAAACCTGACTAATTTGGTTCCTAGCCTTTGATATAAATTCTAAATACCTAGAAATATAAAAAAATAAGAGCTTATTAAAAAAAATAAAGAGCTCTATAGGTTGAGCTGATTTTGGCGATCTCCACTAGGTTTATGGATGCCTGGCTGATAGTGCATCAAGACCTTGAGTGGAGACAAAGGTATGTCTATCAGGGCTTTGAATGCATGGTCAACATCAAAGTAATGCCCAAGCCTTCCCTAAACTAAATCATGATTCTTAATGAACATCTAAATATGCTATAAATCATTGTTAATGGTTAAATTCATGAATCTGGAAGTTGTTCTCTAAATCATATGGAATTTAGTAAGTGGAATCAAAGCACAAACACAACATGGCTAGTTCTTCAAGTTTGATCATAATTTTTTATGCGTAGAATTTATTCTAACCATGAATTAATCTTAATAGTGGTGCATGATCAAGTGGAATAAGTAGCGTAATTATTAATCTAAACCAAAGTCTCTGAATTCTAACATATTTCTATGTTTCACCAAAAGTCATCATTTGTTGAGTTTAACATACCCCATTTATGAAAAATGGATACCCTAGTTTTAAATTGTGAAAATTTACAACTTAAAATTGAAAAAGAAAAAAAAATAATGAGAGTAACACTAGTATCATTGCACATAGTCTTCATTTGAAAATCATTCACACCTGATTTGGTCAGCATATTTGTTCATAATTCTAACTTAATCTTGCCTAAATTTTACAACACTAGATCTTTGTGTTTCAAATTGCAGCTCTAATGGGGTCCATTTAGAATGGGAAATGACTAGGTTTCATGACTTTATATCAATTTGACCTTTTACTAACCTTTTGTGTTGAAAATAAAATTAAAGTCATTTTGATACCCTCATTCAAATTACCCTACCTCAGGTTGAATAATTTGGTGGGAATAATTTATTTAAAAATGATTTGTTATGCCACGGACTTAGTTATATTTTTATCGTAATGTTTAGTCATGTTTATGGACATGATCAAACCTTAGTTTAAAATTTTATGTGTGTCCTCTTTATTTTTTTGAGCCCTCTTGGTAAATTTCACCATTAATAAGGTCTAACTAAATGAAGGGTCCTTTTTACTATAGACTTAGCCTAAAAACCTTACCCTAAAGTTTGTTTTATTTATTAATATTAAAAAAATTAGGCTAAAACTATATGCTTTATCTTTTATTATTCACGAGGTCCCCTTATTATGTCTCAAAACATAGCTTAAAATGTTTAACCTATGGTTATATGATGTTTATTAACATGAAATAAAAACCATAGTCCAAAACATTATGAAAAGTTTTTTTTAATTCATCTTGACTTAAACATCATTTTTATTTGTAAGATCACCATTGTGTATTTGATTGATGATCGAGATCTAACAGTGCAAGATCAAAAATAAAACCCTAACCCTAATCTAAATTTTGAACATCTTCTAAAGATTAATGTTATGCATTTACTCAGGTTAGATTTTTCTAATGATGCATATTGAGTCAAAACATTAACATAGACCAAGGACAAGTGATAAGGTAACAAGTGTCACGATCTCACTAAAATAATATAGAAAATACAATAGCATTCCACCCCTTAAATTGAGATCCAATAGTATATGTTTGCTCGGATGAGGATGATCATAATGTATGTAGCAAGCGCTAAAAAGTTAAATACCGTTCAAATAACCATGGAGGTAACATGTGTCATAATTATGAGGCACAAAGTAAAGCTTGAAAATCTTCCAAATATCAATGGTATGTGCATGAGTATTTGCATTCTGGTAAATGGTCTATGAAGAAAGAGGTAAAATCAAATAAATCAAGATTGACATAGCAAGATTGATCCATGTAATCAAGATCAATGGTGCAAAATAAAAGTTGACATTTCAACAAATCTCATATCGAATGTAGAAGTGACAAGTGTCATCACCATGGGCAATGTAGTAAACAAACTTATCATTCAAGTTCTTAGTTTGAGATTGATGGCCCACATTCATCTATGCAAGGATGATCTAATGATGTAAGATAAAAGCATAATTTTCAAAAGGTGATGATCAATTTTTCAAAATTAACAAGTAAAATGTTGTAAAAATGCCATGTAGATGCCACATCGGAGGCACATAAGTATAATATGCAAAGTGGAAGATCTTTAAAATCTAATAAATGTAAAAGCATAAGTACATAGTCTAATTGGGATTTAAGTCATAAACCTCATGTAGGTTTAAATAGTTACCACCATTAAAGCATTGTAAAATCCTTTAGAAAAGCCCTAGAAATTACATAAACCCTTATTCTATCATGTGCTCATTATAATCAAACCAAGGAGATTGAATTATCACTTGGGAAAGGATAATTCAATCCAAAATTGAACTACACAACACTAGCAAGTAATATAGAGAAAGCCATAGCTATAATAGCTTTAAAAAGTTTTTCAAAGGAAGATATGGATCTCTATCTAACTTCAGATACCAAAGAGAAGGTTTCTAAAGACACGTAATTTGTTAGTACAAATCTAAATATAGGGGAAAATAATTGGTCTAGATTGTTTTGGACCATTGATAACTAGTAGGCCATAACAAGATAAGAACATGTTTGTAAGGAAGCTCTACTACAATTATCAAGGTCATCCTTCAATAGAAAAAAATTTAGAAGAGACTACCATCTTGTCAATCCAAGAAGATAGATTCGATCTATATGAGGATACCATGATTGGCTTATTCTATTCTAGTTAATCAAAAATAAATATGAGGTAATAATTAAGCAAAATTCCATGGATATAGGCCAAATTGGCCAATGGCAGGCTTCAAGCTATCAAGTGAAAGACTTGAGGAAAACCTTGAATTTAGGATAGTCAACCTAACCCATTCAAATATGGCTATGGATATATTAGGGGACAAAATCACAGTCCTAAGTATTTTATCCAAGTAGATGGAGGACATTTCTTAGGGCCTAAAAAATTAGGAAGAGAAGATTATACACATATTGGATAGCCTAATCAAGTATCCCACCTCACTTAGTCCTTTAAGCCTTATCACTGATGAGGAGTTTAGGGATGAAATTTGTCAATTAATGCAGGAGGTGAGGAACCAAGGTCAAGGGAAGAGAGTTAGTGATAATTATAAGATCATAGACCTACTGTTGACATTTGAGGAGAAGATAGGAGATATTGGGAGCATTAAATAGTCTTTGAAGTGAGCTAAGATAGATCTCAATAACCTAGGAGATCAAGAAAAGTGTTGTTCATATGACACATTATTGACCTCCAACTGATCAATGAATAACATTATGGAATGAAGATACTATAAGGAAGGTAGAAAGCTACAAAAACACCAAGGTTTTCAAGTTAGTTAAGATAGGAATATTATTTTTTCAATTAAGCTTGTATACTTTTGTAAATGGAATATTATTTTTTGTAAAGGCACATACAATTTGTAAACTGCATGACCTATAGGTCAATATATTATGAAATATCATTTTTTCTAGAATGTAATAAAAATGACATCTATCCAAGACACATGTGCAAATATAATTTGACATTACTGACCAGCATACCACATACATGGTCTATAAAAAGAGGTATTTCCAATTGTGAGAGGGGAGAGAGTTTTTGGAGCTAAAAATCTACTTGTAACTTTTGAGAAAATTAATATAATTAAAGAATTAGATATGGCTATTGCCATATTGGGGGAGAAAATCAAAGTCTTGAGTAGTTGGTCCAATTAGATGGAGGACATTTTTAAGAGCTTCAAATAGTAAGAAGACAAGATGCTTGAGAGGATATTTCTTGAATAAGATAATAGATAATTGGAAATACACAAATTAAACTATGACAATTAGCAATATATAAACTCAAATTAAAAAAACATAATTATAATGGCTGAATTATAGAATAATGAGCCTCTTCGAGGGGGAAACCTCCTTTGAGCAAGCTCAATAAAATAAATTCATGAATGCATTCATTGACCTCAATAGTTACTTATATACTAAGTCTAATGTAAACAACTACTACATCTAATGTATGTGGGATAAAATAAATTGCTCACAAGATGACTTACAAAGCATATGCATCCATAGCAACTATTATACTAACAAATTAAAGAGAATTAGTATAATTAGTTCCTAACATCCCCTACCTCTTAGAAAATGGTTTGTCTCCAAATAAATACATGTGAGAATTAGTGCTGAATTTTAAGTAGTGGTTCCCATTTGGCATCCTCTTGTTACATTTTTTATTAGTAAATTAAAACATTTGTGATGGAGTAGGATTGGTAAAGTAGTCTTCACTTTGATTGTTTTTCAATAAATTTTTCAAGACAAGAGACATGAAATACTATGTGAATGTGGGAAGAAGGTGGGAGCTCAAACTTATAAGCAACTGACCCAATCTTCTAGAGAACCTTATAGGGCCCATAGAACTTGGGAGCTAGCTTATGACACCTTTTTATTTTTAGGGAGGATTTCTTGTATGGATATAGGAGAATAAAAACCATATCACCTATTTCAAAAGTGTGCTCAAAATAGTGCTGATCAACATGTTGTTTCATTCAATTTTGTGCCATATGAAGGTTGTCCTACATGGTGTTGAGGATCTGATCCTCAGTTTAGAGAATCATATTGATCACTTAAAATGATGAACTAATAGGAGTGTATGGAAGGATCACTGGTGGTGTTTAACCATAGACTGCTTCAAATGGAGTTATTTTAGTTGAAGTTTGGTAGGTGATATTGTACCACCATTCAGTGAGGGGTAGCCACTTTTCCCACTAATGTTGTTGTTCTGAGGTAAATCAATCAAATAAAGTTTCCAAGACTTTGTTGACAATTTTAGTCTGGCCATCTATTTTTGGATGATACCCATAAAACATCTTTAGTTGGGTACTAGTGCATCAAAATAGTTCAATCCAAAAATGGCTGGAGAAGGTTGCATCATGATCTAAGATAATGGACAAAGGAATGGCATGAATATGGAAAATCTAGTACAAGAAAATTTGTGTGAGTATGGTAGTAGTATAGGGATGGATGAAGGCATACAAATGACTATATTATCAGAGGAGATCAACCAAAATTGAGATCATTATTTTCCCTCCAAATTTAGGGAGTCCCTAAATGAAATCTATAGGAATATCTATCTAAATCTTGTTAGGGATGGGCAAGGGTTTGATCAAACCAGGAGTGAAAGTGGTCTCACCCTTATTGCATTGATAGGTATCACATTCATCCACCATCCATTTAATTATCCTTTTCTTTCTCTTCCAAAATAAGTTGCATCATGCCCATGCATAAGTTTTGAGAAACTTGAGTTCCCTATAGATGGAAAATCATGGATTTGATAAAATACAACCTATTGAAGATTTGTGCTCTGAGAAGCACCAAATGACCCTTGTATCATACAAAAGTACCATTCTAAGAATAATTTAGTACAATAGAGGGGTTCGTGACCAATTATTTAATGATTTGAGATAATGAAGAGTCATTGGCACACCCATACTTTAGAGCATCCAACCAATCTTGAATAGGAATGAAAATCGCTGAAAGTGAGCCTTGGTCATCAAATGTGTAACATAGAGCATTATAAATAATATTATCCTTACCCTTCTTGTAAGTTATCTCATTGTCATAACATATGAGTTTTCTGACCCATTTTTGATGTTATGGGGTAGAGACACATTTTTCTAGAAAATATTTCAAATTTTGATGATTGGATTTGATGCAAAAATGATCACCAATAGGTATGGCTACCACTTCTATACTACATGAAAAATGGCCATCATTTCCTTCTCATATTTAGAGAGCACTAAACTTTTACCATACAGAGATTTGTTAGTGAATTCAATGGGGTGTCCTTCTTGGAGGAAAATAATATCAAGTCCATTTCCATAACCATCACTATTGATAGTGAAGGTCTTAGAAAAATATGACATATCTAGAATAGGTGTAGTACACATAGCTTATTTCAATTATTCAAATGCACACATAACATCTTGTGTCTATGTAAAGTATCCTTTTTCAACATAGCTCTCAATGGATCTAAAATATTCCAATAATCCTTGACAAACTTGTGATAGTATCCAGTTAGCCCCAAAACACTATGGAGGATCTAAAGTGTCTGAGTATGAGGCCCATTTATCATGGAAGCTATTTTTTAGGATCCACCCAAATACCTTAGGCTGAAATAATATGCCCAAGAGACTCCACTTCACATTAGCCAAAATCACATTTGGACTATTTTGTACAAAGTTGATGGTTAGAGAGAAGTTGTAGTGTGAGCTCTAGATGTTTGAAATGCTCAGACCATGTTTTACTATAGATGAGGATGTCATCAAAAAAGATCAAAATGAATTTACATAGGTAAGGCTAAAATATTTTATTCATCAATGCCTAGAAGTTGTAATAGCATTAGTGAGGCCAAAAGGCATGACTTGAAATTCATAGTGGCCATCATGCGTAAAAAAATATGTCTTAGGGATATCATTCTCATGATGTTGGGTTTAGTAATATCCACAATAGAGATCTAACTTGGATAAAAAATGAGTGCCATGAAGTTCATCAATAACAAGGATTAGGAACTTATCCTTGATTGTGATATGATTAAGTGCACATAAGTCAATATAGAGGTGCCATGACTCATCTTTTTTCCAAATAAGGAGAACTAGAAAAGAATATGGGATGGTACTAGGGTGAATAATGCCTTGCTTCAATAAGTATTAAATGAAAATCTTGATCTTATTCTTTTGGTGAAATGGGTAGTGATAGGACCAAATTTTAGGAGGAATGATTCCAAGAATGAGATGAATACGGTGGTCCTCCTACTTTGAATGTGGAAATCCCATTGCTTTGACAAAGACACGTGCATACCTATATAAAATGGTTTATAGATTAGGAGGAGTGGACACTATTAATGGTTACATTTGAATAAAATGGAACTGGGTAATGATACCATGTGAATTCTTATTAAGAATATTTTCTATGTGATGTGAACTGATGATGGTGAGAGACCTTGGTTGCAAGACTTTCAATTCATGTTTTCATCCATTTTTTAAAAACTACATCCAATGTTCAGAAAAATCCCATAAGATGGGTCCAAGTGTGCATAATCATTGGGCTCCTAAAACAACATCACATCCACCTAAGGGTAAGGAAAACATGTTGGATCATAAGTTATAATCTCTAATAGAGATACACACATTTTGAAAGTTCCCATTGTAAGGTAATTTTCCCCCATTGGCAATCATGACTACAAATTTGGAGCAAGGATAGACAAAATAATCATCTTATTTAGTGATCTAATGGTCAATGAAGTTATGAGTGATACCAAAATTAATGAGTATTATGAGAGGTAACTTCTTCAAGTAACCCCTAACTCACATGGTTTGTGGGGTGTTGACTCCTACTAAGACATGGAGAGAGATCTCTGGTTGGTCTTCTTGAGAATTAGGGTCCACAATCAACTGAGCTTCTTTTAGATCATCAATTGTATCTTAAACATATTCTTAATATTCAATTTTAGGTAGAGATTACACATCCAATAGTTAAAGCTTTTACTCAAAACATTGATATCCTCAAGTGAAATTGTCATGATAATTATAACATAGTCCTTTTTCTCTATGTGGTTGTATCTTTACTTTAGTCAAATCTATTATAGGAGTGGTTTTGTGCACTGGCATTGTTTGAGATAATTGTGGAGTTATATTTCTAATAGGAGAAAAGTTGAATTTGAAACATTGCTGAGATATGATATTGTCCTCTACAAAATTAACCAACCCTATGAATTTCATCATCATGTTGGGTTAGGTGATTTTGAACTCAAATCAATTTACATCCTTCAATCCACTGATAAAGTAAATCCTAAATAATTCATCAGGCAATCCCTCTATGATATTAGTTATATTTTAAAATTGTATTTGATATTCTTTCATGGTTACTATTTTTCAAAATTTAGTGAGTGCTCCCTTGAAGTCATCAAAAGTACTAGGGCTAAACCCTTAAAAAATATGGGTGAAACAATGGGTCCATCTTGGATCATCATGAGCCTTGGTATACTAATAATAGCATTGAAGGGCTTCAATTTATAAGTGAAATGATGCAAGTAAAACCTTATTGGCATCAAATTAATTATGTAGATTAAAATATTGTTATACCTAATAGATCCATCCAGTCAAATTTGCACCATGAAATATAGGAAAATCAAGCTTCGACCCACAACAATTACTAAAATAAAAATATACGCTATTAGAAGAGGACTCTAGATGTCATCTATTGTTCAAGGTGATATGTTGAAGACTAAGGCCAAAAATAGTTTCATCAAGATCTTTGATGTGTGTCTTGAGGGCAGCAATTTCATCCTCTATGGTTTTTTCTCTTTTTTGAGTTACTACACTGACTAGAATAAGAAGTTTTTATTTTTGTTGCAATAGGTAGGAGAACTAGAGTTAATACACATTTGTAAAGGGAATTATGTGATTTGGGAAAAATCAAAAGGGGTAAATGTATTTTTACTATTTTTTATAATTGATGTATGATTGACAAAGGCATGGGAAATTTTGGGAGAGAAAATGGAAAAACTGGAATAATTATCAAAGATGGAAAAAGGAGTAAGAAAGGGAGATGAACACTTTGGAAATTTTTTGAGGTAAACAAAAAAAATAGAAGTTATGGCAAAACCCAAAAAAGGGAAATTGAGATTTACAAGAATTGGGAGTTTAATCGAGATATGGGACCTCAAGGAGGAAAACATGGAAAATGGAATTTTAGGTGTTGTGATAAAGTTTTAGGATCAGTGGGGCTACATATGGAGAGATATGGAAAAAAAAGAATTAGTATTTTTTTCTAGATTCTATTTTCTATTTTTTATCTGGTTGCAAGTCCTCTGAGAGCTATCTAATACTCTAAGGATATTTTTAAAAAAATTGATAGGATAAATATTTTCCTATTTCTAGTTACTATCTATCTACATGTCCTTTGACAGTTTTTCGATACTCTGGTACTAGTTGATTTTTGGATAATCTATTCAAAATATTTTGAAACTGATAGAAATAGATCCCATGTTTAAATGGTTGCTTAAGTGTTTAAATAAATATTTCTATCCACCAATGCCATCTAATCAAGTACCATTCTATAGAAAGTTTTTGGCCATAGGTTTACCTCTAAATTCCATCTTTTAGTTTTTCTCATGGATGGGAACTAGTCAATCAAGATGGGGCCATTACCCATTTCACTGGTAGGTCCTCTCAATGGACCAGCTACTTTGGGGTTCTTATGGTACTCCTCAAAATAATTATTAAGGATTTTACCAAAAAACTTCCTATAGTTATGCATACATGTTTTTACCCTTGTCTAAAATAAATTATTGGGATAAATAAAATTACTTAAATGAATTATTTCGTGGAACACAAAAACAATTATGAAAAAAAATAGCCTTAGAAAGAAATTTGATACCAAATGAGATGATCCTTCCTGAACAAGTTAGAAAATAATTGTAAATACATGAATTAAACTATGAAAATTAGTAATCTATTAACTCAAATAAGTATAACTAAATTACAATGGCTGAATTGCAAAATCACTAGCCTCTTCGAGGGGGTAACCTCCTTTGAGCAAGATTAATATAATAAATTTATGAATGCCTTTGTTGACCTCAAAACTTACTTATATACTAAGTCTAATCTATGTAACTACTACATCTTATGAATGTGGGATAAAAAAAAATGCTTAGGGGATGACATACAAAGCCTATATGTCTATAGTAACTATTATACTAACAAAGTAAAGATAATGGGTAGCATGGGTTCCTAATAGTGCTAAACATATTACACAGCCTAATTAAGTATCCAACCTCACTTAGTCCTTTGACCCTTATCACTAATGAGGAATTTAGGTAAAAAATATATCAATAAATGTAGGAGGTGAGGAACCAAGGTCAAGGGAAGATAGGGGCTGATAATTAGAAGATCATGGACCTATTGTTGAAATTTGAGGAAAAGATAAGAGATGTTAGGAGAATCAAACAAGCCTTAAAGTGAGAAAATATAGATCTCAGTAACTTAGGAGATCAAGAAAAGAGTTATTCATAAGACACATTACTTACCTCCACCTGATCAATGAATAACATTATGGAATGGAAATCTTGTAAGGAAGGTAGAAGGCTACACCAGTACCATGGTCTCCAAGTTAGTTAAAATAGGAAATTTTTTTTGCAATTAAGATTGTATACTTTTATAAATGAAATATTCTTTTTTATAAAGGCATGTACAACTTGTAAAGTACATGGCCTATAGGTTAGTATATTATAAAATGTCATTGTTTCTAGAATTTAATAGAAAGGACATCCATCCTAGACACAAAAATATAATTTGACATTACTTACTAGTGTACCTTATGAATGGTCTATATAAAGAGGTAGTGCTAATTGTGAGAGGAGAGAGAGTTTTTGGAGCCAAAAAAATACTTGTAAATTTTGAGTAAATCAATATAAGGAATTTTCAAAGTTTGTCCACATTTGCTTATGTGAATTATTATCATGGTTTCTCTCTCATTTGTTTGATCTTATCTTCATATTTGAATGGTTCTTATGAATTCTGAATGTGCATCTTTTAATGTAGAGTTGCTAAATTAGGTTAATGTTGGACTAGTTAAAAGTTCTTAGGTTTTATTCACTTTCATTGATCTTCTTGCATCTAGGCTAATGATATTTACTTATAGGGGTAAAATTCTAAAAGTAAACCTTGTTCTTATTTTCTTCTTTTCACACTTTGCTTAGAGGTTGGCCTGATGTGTGGCATGATTTGAGCTTATTCTACTTTATGTTACTCGTTGGTTAAATTCATCTTTAGATGAAATTAGAACTTTGTCATAATGTTTGAAGCAAAGATCAACTACACTTTTTCTTTCTACCTTACCTTTCTTTTGCTCCTTTTTTATCAATTCAACTTAAATCGGTTGCATTTTAAATACTCATCTTAGTTTAGCTTTAGACTTAGGTATTGAGCATAATTCACCTTAGATAGCATAGTTCATCTTCAATATCAAAAATAAACTATTAAGCCATGGTGGATCCCAACCACCATCTAATATAAATTTGTGAAATAGTCAACCTATTCTACCTCTATTCCACCAAGGATAATAGGATTATCACAACCAACAAATCATGCAATGGATTCCTTGAATCCATAAATGAGAAGTATTTTTTAAACATTGTATGTTGACTTAGTAATACACATCTAGGCATCAACATTATTTATTTGACAACATACCCCTCAACATGTGGATTTTAACATAGTGGAGAGCCCCAAGGATAGATTTTATTTATAGTCAATGAGATGATAACTAGGATAATGTAAGCCATAGTATTATTTTAAACTCAGTTAGGTCTATTGTGTTTTTGTATCACACAATAAGTTCTATTTATTAGATTACATGGTCTAACTACTATGTTGGTGCTAATAAGTTTTTTAAGAGATTATGCCATTATTTGCTATTAAAGAGAAATATATTTTATTTTTGTAATACTAATGGGTAGCATGTCATTGTGCACTTTTAATATGTTGTCTCCAACCAAAATCCATTCACCTACAAAATAAAGTGGATAAATGACCACTTTAAAGTGCCATGCAATTAAGTCATCCTCAATAACTCCATGATATACCTTGAGGGAACCATATATATCATATCCCAAGTTTAACCATAATTTAATACTAGTTTAGATAGTGTGGTGAAATTATGTTATCCTTCACATCTCTCCCTCTCTTTGTCATTATGGAAAACATATTTATTATATTCAAAATCAGGGGTAGGAGGATGTTATCAAATAATAATGGAGGATATCCTCACAACTTGAGTGTGACCCTTTCTAATTGAAGTGGAAAAATAAACCTATGTCTCAAACATCAACTCAAAGTGGTAGGTAGTTATGCTACCAAATTGATGCAACTTTGCACTCTCCTTCATTCACTCAAAATTGATGATATGGGTTATAATGTGTTTTTTATGTCTCACAAAGTCAAAAAATATTTATACCATATCAACGCCATCCATTCATCCCAATTGAGACTCACTATGATTATTCACATTTCCTTCAATTTTTGAGATTATTATATATTATTGTTTTAAGCTCAAGAATAAATAATTGAGACAATTCAATCTTTTCAAGAATGCATCAATCTAGTTCCTTATAAATGCAAGATTTCCAACCAATTATTATGTAATGCACCTTTGTCTCTTCATGTGAAATCTCATGCCCTTAGTTGCATGATTAATGACAAATCCTAGGGTATTGATGGATTCCCTTGTGAATTATATATACCTACCTAGGAATGTTTTTGGTCCCAACCTACTAAAAATTTACAAAGACACTCTACAAAAAATCATGGGGTTATCTCATTAACCAAGGCAATATTAAATTCATATATAAACAGAGCAACCAAAAACATATCACTAGTTGACACCTGATCACCTTATTCAATGTATCTTACCAAATACCCACTAAATTTATCTCATCTATCTCATCCTAGCTACCATTTTTTAACCTAATAATACTAGATTTATCAAAATTTGATATATTATTGGCAATACTATTATTGTGTGGGAAGGTATGGAATGTGTGAGATCCTATCATTAGAAAACCATATTTATGAAACTTTATTTTGAGATAGCTTATGATAGGATTGAATGGTCTTTCATTCCAACCATGCTCTAGGGTCTTGGCCTTGAAATGATTCAAATTCTCTTTTTGGATGCATAATTATGTGTCAATATAAATGGTGTCAAATATTAAAATATTGGCCACTATCACTCCATCCATTAATGCTTCTTCCTTGCCCCAACACTATATATCTTATTTATCAAAGTTATAGTATATATGTTGGGTTATATATGTTTAGGTATTGTCTAGGGTATTATTATTCCCAATATATCCTCTCATATAATTATTGGAAATTTTATTTATGATAATTTCCTCGCTATGGAAGAGAAACAAAACATTTGAAGGTGTAAATATGAATTGTTTTGACATTTTTTCGTATCTTCTAGTTAGCATGCATTGGAACAAGACCCAATGCTTTAGATAGAGTATGATTCCCATTTGAAATTGGTTACACTAATATAAATGGAAATGGATTATAATAATGAAATTTGATTTTTTTGGTGAATTGATTATGCTTTTGATAGTTCCCCTTAGTTGTTGTGGCAATATGTAATAAACATAGAAGAGAAAAAGGTGGAATGTTTGGTTACCAAACACATCTCTTTAGCTAGGAAATTACAGATTTTCATTAAAATTTTAGCTTATATTCATGTTTATTAATAACCATGCTTCCCCATTCTAAATCTTCCTATGATAAACTAGTTAATATTCTAGGATAAGTTATCTAGTGTAATGCCAAGCAAACATGAGTATTCCACAGATTTGCATAAAATATTTAATGCCTTCTTCATGATAAGAGAGGTATATTAATTATTGTTATCTACAGAAAGAACATTGCACTAGGTTTAAAATGGGTGGTTATAGCCATTACAGGTAATTATTCTTGTAAAATACTTACACATTATTATATTTCATTTGGATCTCCTTACAATAAATCTAGTTGTAAAATATTGCTTTTCGTACTCTTTTGATCATTTCTTCCTATTCAAATTGAAGGATATTTTAAGTTTAAAATAATATATAAATATTTTTATGTTGTCAAACATCATTTAAAATGGGTTGGTGATGAAATTTTTAGTGGTCTCTCCTTTAATGACCACAATCTCTGGTAGTATCCTTTCATGACCAATATTAACCTCTTGTTGGCATAAATGCCTAGTATTAAAGCTTCAAAGCTATTTAAAAATGGATTCAAAATATTATGGATATTGTTTCATATCACAATTGTATGCCTTGGCACCCACTGAAATATAAATTGAAGTTAAGTAATATAGGTTTACAAGTTATTGTCCACATTCAAGAGATAATTCTAGCAAGTTGGGTCTACAACCTCCTCCCTTATGGTTGAAATACTATAGGTGGAATTGTTATTATCCCATTTTCATAAACCATTTTCATTTTTAATAGGAATTTAGGAATTAATTTCTCATAT
>JARHVA010000245.1:6087500-6097500 GCA_037957365.1 Torreya grandis | reverse complement strand
AGTGAGGCCTAATTAAAACCTAGTTAGGAGAGACAAGGAGTATAAAAATACACTTCCACTCACTCTGAGGACATAAAATTTAACATGAAGTCGTAAGGGTATAATAGGTCCTATAATATGTCTTTATATTCTCATTTACATTCATAAAAAACTCTACACAAGGAGGTTTGCATGATTTTAGTGTTATAAGGAATGAAACCTTTTTTGAGCTTCTGGTGTAGAACAAGTTCTTGGGCCTAGTTTGAGACTTTAAATTGGATTCTTAAAGGTATGGTATGATTTGAATAGATTATACATGAATATAGGATGAGATTAAGAAGACACATTCAAGTTTTAACACTTGTATGCAAGATTGGCCAAAGGAGATGAAGAGTCTTCTAGACACATAGCAAGAAAAATAAGTGACGTGTCAAAGATAACCTAAAGAGTTTAGTTGAGAGGTGTTAGGAAAAAATAAAATACTTAACTCAACCTGATCTGACCATCAAGAAGGCTACTTATCATTCAATAAGATAAATCAAAGGGCAGTTTTGGAAAGCTAGTCAAGGTGTCAAGCAAGAATTCTAATTCCTATTCCACTTGGATGGTTGGATCATCTTTAGAGGAGATACATATGGAATTTATGACCTATTGATATATTTCCATAAATCCTCTTTTATTTTGTAACTTATGAGGTACTTTTCAACTCTCTCTCTCTCTCTCTCTCTCTCTCTCTCTCTCTCTCTCTCTCTCTCTCTCTCTCTCTCTCTCTCTCTCTCTCTCTCTCTCTCTCTCTCTCTCTCTCTCTCTCTCTCTCTCTCTCTCTCCCTCCGTCCCTCTCTCTCTCTCCCTCCTTTGCCCTTCTCTTATTCTTTCTCACTTGTGATATATATTGAGCCTGAATTGGATATGTTTATATCCTCAACCCATGTATGGTGAATAGCCTCCATTTTTATCCTCTAATAAATTAATAACTACATCGTTTTACCTTCCCCATAGATTGTTTTCAATGTGCATGTTTGACTAGATGATCTTGTTATGTGATAGATTTACTTCCTTGGTATGTTGTCCTTGTTACCATTCATATTCAATTTGAAAGTCTCTTTGTAGGTCTCTTTAAGTGTTAAAATAAAGTGTGTATGAGTTGAATGAGTTATCTTTCATTAGTGTCATGATATGACCTATTGACTAGTCCTCCTATCTCAAACTTGATTAACAAACCTCCATGAGAAATGTTAATGTAGACAGTCAAATTTGGGTTAGTGTCATGTGCACGTTAGGATCTTGCTCCAAGTACAACTAAAGATGGTTGGTAATGATCAGTTCATGTATTTTGCATCACCTCCATTAGAGTAGGTTTCTCTCATTTTTCCTTTCAAGTTTTAAAGTAGTGTTTGAGCTTAAATGATTAGTCAAGGGGAGCTAGCCATTTAACCTAGAGATTCACCTCTCCAATAAGGTACCCACAACATTGAGGTGTTCCATGTTACATTGAAATTGGAAGGCTTAAACTACCTTATAAAGGGTGAAAATTTGATGCATAATAATAACTTCACCCCAAAATTCTTTTGAAATTCATTTGGCCTTCAACATGCATGTATCCATTTCCTGAATGAAGCTATTCTTTCTCTCTACCACTTAATTTTGCTATGGAGTGTATCTGGATGTAAATTATTTTTTAATGCCTTCACTCTTAAAAATATTTTAAAATTATTTATAGATACACTCTCCCCTTCTCTATGATCTTAGGATTTTGTCAGATTATCCACTCTATTTATCAACCAATTCCTTGATCCACTTGAATTTCTTGAAACTCTCATATTTATTTTTTAGGAAATAAACCTAGTAATTACTACTATAATCATATATGAAGGTTAATAAATATACATTATTTGAGTGGGTGAGACTTTTCATTGGGCCACACAAATCTTAGTGCACTAATGCCAATGGTTCTTTTACCCTCCTCGACATCCCTAATTGAAAGGGGTGTCTATGTTTTTTTCCTAAGATACATGCCTCACACATTATTTTTGGTTCTACTATTCTTGGTATACCTCTAACCATATTCTTCATAAATAAAATATTCAATCCATAATAACTTAAATCCGTCTACCTTAAATTCCAAAATTTGGATGTGTCTTTGATAAAGACTTGAAGATTACTTGTTGTAGTATTATTGTACTCTTTAGAGGATCGATTTACATCTTGAGAGGAAACATGCAGTTCCTTATCATTTGAACTGAAGCAATCTTGTTGTTGTTTCCTTATAAAATATTGTGCACACTCCATTCTGCATTAGGACTTTATATAATTTTTAGACCAATTGTCCAATACTCAACATATTGTGTTTTAGATTTGGAGCATAGTATATGTCCTATATTTCTATTTTTTCACGTTTCTTTCTTTAGATGATGATAATCCCTCTTTGAAAAGCATGAACTTTTTCATTATTCCCCATCTTACTCTCATACTGAATGTTTTATTAGTGGAGGCAAATAAGTTTTCATTACCACTCAAGTGGTTACTAAAAGCACTATCCAAATACAAAACCTTGGCATTGTTCTACTCAGCAACATTACATATAATTAACATGTTAAGCAAATTTACAGGTTCCCTTATATTATCATCAACTACATTTGCACTTTGCCTTGATTGATAATGTTTCCTCTTTCTACATTCACTAATAAAATGACTTTACTTGTGATAATAATAGAACTAGAATTTACTTTTATCATACCTTTAATTTGAAGTACTACTCCTTTTCTTGTCTTTGAAATCTAATTGACAACTGCTTGCTCCTTCTTGGTTATTTGAGTTTGTTCCTCTTCCTAGTCCTGTGAAGTTTTTACATATAATTTCTCTTTCTCTCCCCCTACCTTTGAAATTGGCCTGAGCCTTGAAGGTTTGCTCTAGGGAAGAAGGTTCAGATCTATTCAATTATTGCTCATGGGTTTGTAGAGAACAAATCAAATCATCCACTGTCACCCTTGAAAGGTCTTTAGGATCCTCAATTACAATGCTAAGCAGACCATAACTCAAAGGTAAACTCCTAAAGATCTTTTGAAAAGTAATTTCATCTTTTATCATTTCACCATAATTCTTAACTGATTGGTTCAATTAGAGATTCTAGTATGAAACTAAGAAATAGATTCACCATCATTCATTTGGAATGTATCATATTATCACCTACATAATTGGAGTTTGATGAATCGTACCTTGTCAGTGCCTCTATAAGAGTTTTGAAGGATATCCCATGCCTTACTTGAAAAGTTAGCTACTAAAATTATCAGATATAGTTTCTACCGCCGTTGTTTCAATCAAATTTAATGTTTTTGCATCCTTTCTCTTTCTCTCCTTTAGTTGGGTCGTCTGGGCATTTATCAATACGTTGTATGTTGATTATTCGGTCACATACATAAAACCAGTGATCAAACATTTTCACTAATTATTTTCCATAATTATTGTCTGCATCATTTTTTCCGATACATGATAACTTTTTCTGTCAAATGTTCGTGGATGCTGCTAGTTTTTCCATCTAATCCGGACATGATCTGTTGCAGCGATTCAATTCCGTATGTCTCCCTTTTTTTGACATCTGAGATGCCTATAGTCTAGGTGATTCCCCAACTAATCCGATCAGCAATATATATATATATCCTATCTAATGGCTACAATGATCTATACTTTGGCAGTGACTCACTAAAATCGACTTTTCTTGAAAAAACAATCTAATTTTAAAAAACCCTTATTTATGGCAGATTCGATCCCCTTTATCAATTAGGATCTATTCTTCATAATGGACTGCGCTTTACTTCACTAAAACATTGTGTTTCCATTATAGATTTCCAACCATGAAAAACTTAAAACAAACAACGGTTATATTTCTCGTCTCATCTGTTGGCTGACAGGTCTGGGGCATTTTTCTTTGTCGATTTCTTATTTTCTTTGGTAGTTGGGAATTTACAATGCCTTATTCTTTTAATGCAGCAGACACTTAACATGACCCATGATTTCTTCTACTTTGTGATCAAACAACATTAATTTTACCTTGCTACGTTTCTACCTACCTCTCCCATGATCACAACACAAATAGATTGTTGTAGCATTCACAAAAATGGAGATACTTCTGCTTTGTTTTACTTCAATTAATTAACCTTATTTGATCTATAAAAAACCGACAATATTTTTCATGATATAGAGGATCAACAAATTTAAAATAAAAAACTACCAACCATTTAACAATCCACTAACATCAAATTACTAACTAAAATTAAATAATAACTAGACCAAAATTACAAATTTCCAAACAAAGCATTACAATTATTTCATGAGGGTGGACAAACTAAAAATTCCAACACTGGTTACTGATACTCATGTTATCCGTGAAGCCTGTCGTTTTAGGAACTACATTGGATATTATATTACCATGGCTCTATGCATCCTTCTGCCAATGGATCTGGGTTTTAGCTCCCACATCGACCTCTTCCCTGCCTGTAATGGATCTAGTTGGGGCATCGGGAGGGTTTTAAATTTCCATGGGTGGGAATGGGAGCGTTAGGAGCATATAGAGTGTAGGTGACCAATGAGAAGCCTAGTATTAAGTTATAATATTTACTTGTTTTCCCATGAACTATATTTACTTTTGAAGGATAACGTGGAATAGATAATCGTCAATGACAAGTTGTGTCAACCATCAATTTTAGGCCTTGTCCATATAAACTTTAGTTTTTTGTTTTGTTTTTTAAACATTTTGATGCACAACTTTTTTTTTTTTTTTCTTCTTCGCTTTGTGTATATTTATGTCCTCATGCCATTATGGCCTTTGTGGAACTATTTTAGTTTTTTTTAGTATATTAAAATCCCTAGTGATCAAAGCCTCATTTTACAAAGGAAATTGGGACATTCGATATTGTGATTTAAGAATAAATATTTATATTTTTCATTATTACATACTTTTTTTTTCTAAAAAAATATTACTTGTTTTGTTTATAGATTATTTTTTTTAAGTTGTTTATCTCATTTTCAAGATTTAATATTTCATTTTTAGTTCGATTATTTTGGTTTTTATTGTTTTTGTGCTCAACAATAAAGACTATTGTAGTGCATTGAGGGGGACAAAACTTAAAATTATACCTCGGTTTCTTTTCTCATAAATAATCTAAGAGAGATGCATTTTTTTGGAATAAATGGTAAATTCCCATAAATTTATTGTTGTACTAGACTTACTCAGGCAAATGTACCCTTACTTTTAGTACTCTTTGACCTCACTATATATACATTATTTCAAATGTAGGCTTTTATACTTAAATAATTTATTTAACACATAAATAGTAAAGAGTAAATATGATCTTCATGATTGAAAGTCACATGTGAATGTTAAATCATACCTATTTGAATGTTTAGATTAATAAAACATCCCAAATAATTAGGGAGAACATAATGTTTTTATAAATGGACCATAACATTTTATTTAGACATTAAATTTTAAACATGTTGGAATCACCTTGGGAGGTCAATTTGATCAAGTTGGCCACTTACTAGCTGTGTTTTTTATCATTTCAATGCCTTCCAAGGTTCCTCCCAAGTCTTTGTAAGGAGCTTCTTAATGTGATCCCTTTAACAAATATGGATTTTGTTTAAAAAATGAGATTTGAGATTGGCATTAGAAATATAATTACAACTAAAATTTGGATAAGGGTATTGGAATGTGACTCGATCACAAGGGCATTTATTGGTAAATTGGTGAAATAAAATAATTTTACCAATCAGCTCCTTCCTTCCCGCTAACACCAAAGCACATATAAATTAAGTATTACATTTATGTCTTAAATTAGTTCTTATTTTATAAATCCACATATGTATCAGTATTTATGAACATTATGACTCATTCAATTGTATGATTTATTTAAATAAAAATAATATCCTTTAATAAGATTAGTGAGGTAAAGTGACTTATAAGACATTATTTTAAGCATATAGAAATGCCCACTTAATGTTTATGTAGTCTTATTTTATAGCTATATTTCCAATTTTTTTAAGAATGGGTGAGTTGTTTTCTTCATCGTGTATCTTCTAGATGTTTTCAAGCTTTACATGATTACATTCTTTGCACAATCCTATCCTTTCTTCTTTTCTAAGCCTTAACGATTTATAGACTATCAATCAATGATGTGTACTTAAGAGTCTAATTAATCTAATGAACTTCACACCAAAATCAATGTTATCGTAGATATTAAAAAATTCAAACACGTGTTACAACATAATTCACATGGAAAGGCTTCGTATATATTTAGGATTTCCCTCTAAAATCACCACGAAATTAATTTTTTTGAGAGAAGTAACATATATTCCACTAGATGGAAGTTTGCATGGGTTAGTGGAGAAAAATTACTTAGTATTGAGATGTAACAGCTCCTATCACTACTTGAGGCATAAAGTGGTTACTCTAAATAGTCATTGTTCCAAGATTTTATCTAAAATATTTGTTTGTTGATGATTTGGAACTTTTAAATATGCATAAAACCCCTATTCCATAAAATCAGGGGAAGTGACCCCTTCTACGGGACCATGCAATAAACTCTTCTCAAAAGAACCATCTATTAACAAGGATAAATTTTAGCAGATATTATATAAGAGATGGTTAATGAAACATTGTAATACTTTTCTATGAATGATCATGAAACTTGTGGTGTTGGCAATAGAAGATGTTTTAGATTGAATGACTATGAAGCAATAATGATGCTCAATTTGTTATTAGGGAAGTTTTTCATCTAATGGTTATTGTAGTTTTCATTTAATGGCTGAGGTATGTTTATTTTAAGGGAAATTAAATTTCATATTTTTAAAATACAATATTATCACCCCTTCTCATGTCTTTATGATGAATTTTATGACTGCATTAGGTTAACCTTCTCCAATTTACCGTAACTTAATGATGCTTCCTTATGAAGTCATGTGGCACACACAAATTAAAATTTCTTACGGATCATTCTTTATGATGATTCTATAAACTTCCCTTGATGTAATATTATTCAAGGTAGTTATAATTATGCCAGGAGCATTACACTATCCAAAAACTAATAAAGATTCATGTACAAATATTAAGATGCCTCTTGATAGTTGTTATCAATTATGCATGGTTATATTTCTACATCACTGCATCTCCCTTTGCACCCGTCGGACTCACACCTTTTGATACTCAAGTCTGTCAGTTTGGTACATTTTAAGTTTTTTCTGAAAATTGGGTGGCATTTTTGCATTCATATATACATAAATTATGTCACATGTATTCCTTTTTATATTCCCCCTCTAATTAAGTATGAGTGAAAAGGAAAATTCATACCACATATAGAGAGGTATCGCTTGTGATTGTTATTTATTTTTATTTGTGTTGTTTTAGTAACATTGCAAGGTTGTTAACCCTTCACACATTTGCTATAGCTAAATTAGAAACATGATTTTATTTTTTTTGGTTGATATGGAGAACTCTCAAATGCAGGTGGGAATATTTTCAGTCCTTATTTAGGCTATGAACTTCCTTTAGTGTCTAAATAATTTCCTCCTACTTCTTATTACTTTTATTTATGGTTTTAGTGTACTCTCTTGGTTATAATTTTGCATCGATGTTTTAACAAATTTACGTATATAGTAAAAAGGCTTAAAATTCTTAGTGCCGAGAATGGTGTGGATTTATCCTATGATGTACAGATTGGTAAAGATTCATTACAAAATTTTGGGGTTGAAATCACATCATTTTGTATGCCACTAGTTAATTCCATTTTAGTGTCCTCATTTGATAATATCCAAATGTTTAAACAACACCGAATGGAAATATTAATATAAAATTAGAGGGCAATGGTCAAATCCCCCCAGTGACCTCAAATTACATTTGAAGGGCTATTGTAATGTCTATTTTTTATAAATTATTATAGATTTACTCTACTCGATAATTACAAATTTAGCTTGTATTAATGACATTAATAACATAATTCCTTTATTTATTTCAAATTAAATTATAATTTATTTTATTGATTAATAACTTTTTTGATGGGCATTAAGTCATGTTGTTAAATTTGATGTTCAATATTACTCAACAAATAAAAATTTTAACGAGGCTTATGTATCAACATTAATGTTATCCTTCAAAAATTAAGACAATTCAATCTTTAAACAAATAAACACACAATATTAAATAAATATTTATTATAATCTTTCAAAATGTTTGACAATCTACTTAAAATTTCTCCTTTCATTTTATAAATTCTTTTGAAAAATTCCACCTTCACCTTATTTTATGGTTTAAGATATTTATATGGTTGTCATGTTCAAAGAAAATTAATTGTACTTTACTATTAATTTTTATATATACACATTATAGCTTTTGCTTAGGCATTATTATGTTTAGGTGAACACTGCTTTATAATTTTATAATTTGTTTCTTTTTCTTTTTGGTAATAATCATACTAACCACGCAATTTTTTATTTTATTTCTAGTTATAGGTACTTTGGAATAAGGTTCTATCTTGAAAAGTTAGGGCATGACTTGAACCTCTCTTAGCTATGGTAATTTTTTTATAATTTTAAGCACTTCTCTTAATTATTGAATTAGAACATTGAAATGTGAGTTTTATCTTGTACTCTTACAAGAAAACTAGAATTGGACCCTAGTGCCTTAAAACTGATGAGTGAATGTTGAGTTGGATTTGAACATGATCTCTTTCAGATGATAACCTTAAACTAGCACCTTTTACCATCTCATCCATCTCCACCAATGATGAACTTGGTAGAATATTAGAAGAATATTTTAGAAGAGTGAGGATTTAAATTTGACAATCAATCATGCCTACTCATGTAAAATTTTCATAACTATTTTTTATTCAACATTGCCCCTCAAATGCCATGAAATCTTATTGTAAATAATGGTTTAATTTTAATAAGAATATATGTGTGCATTTTAATAAACATCATTCAATATAGTAAATAGCTCTTAAAAAGATTAGTTATAAAATTTTATGAAATGAAACAATGATGGTCATAAAATTTGTTATTCTAGGAATTTTTTAGAAACTTTTCAATATCTTTATGTTTTGTGGAAACTTTAAAACTTTAATGCTGTATGTTTTTGTTGGGTTTTTCAAAATTTCTTTCCTCCTTTCTAAGATGGTCCAAGTTGCTAGCCTCACATATAAGGTGGTATGAACTGGGATTTTTTTGGATTATAATAAACTTTTTTCTCTATTTAACTCGTGCACATATGTATGCTTTTTGATCATATTTAAAAGTAAGGTTGAATTATATGAAGTGGTATTCCTCCTCCTTCCTATGTTTCTTTATTCACATGATTAACCTTTTTTTTTTTCCTTACATAATTCTTTATTTCCCATTTATTATCTGGGTATTCTCAAAAGATGGTGTTCCAACTACTTATTTACATGAATTCATGACATTCCTTACTCAAATCCTTTCCCTCCACTAGGCAAATCCCTAATGTACAGAATGGTGTGGACCAACATATTAATTTATATTTTATTTTTTTGTATAAATTATTACAAATATCTAATGTATGGAATGGTATATATTTATTTCAATATCAAGTTTATAGAATATTATAACAAATAGTTTAATTTTAAATTGTTTATTGTTTAAAATACATTACTCCATACACCAAGGATTTACACCATTTTAATGTTTTCCCTAATTTCTTATTGTCATGGTAAACAATAGTAAGTGTAAATATGAATATAAGTGTAGAGGCCAGTGATCAAGTTTTTAAGGTGACCTCAAATTACAAGACAATCATTGGTTATTCATATGAAGAGACTGAAAATTTAACTTATAGTCTTAAAATCTCATCATATTAATATCTCTAAAATCTTGTTGAGATATAAAGAGACAACAAGATAATAAAGGTTAGTGACTGAATTGTTTGGTTTAAATGATTTTTTTTTAAAATACTCTACACAAATGTAATGGTACCCTTCATTTGAAACTAAAAATCTAATTTATATTTATTTTACTAGTT
>JARHVA010000245.1:6075000-6082500 GCA_037957365.1 Torreya grandis | reverse complement strand
GTGCTGGCTTTTGCTCGACAAATTTGTTAAATATCACCACACCACACCTTCCTGTGCCACACAAACGTTCTCCCAATATGGCATCATTTTTATTCCTCCGGAATTGAGACGGCTCCAATAGGACTTGGGATTTTCCTCGTCTTCGTCTTCATTTTGTACAAAATCTTGATAAATAACAAGAAGCCTGTGTCTGTTCAGCTGGGATTGCCACCAGGGCCACGTCCATGGCCCTTCGTGGGAAATCTTCATCTCTTGGGGTTCCTCCCTAATGATTTGCTCTTCCCGAACAGACCGCCTATTTCTACACGGAAACACTTAGTCTACGATCAGAAAGACGTGGCATTTACCCGTACGGAAAGTATTCGAGGCAAATGAGATGACTGTGCACAATCGAGTTATTCACCTTGAAAACAACCGATTCTTTCAGATGCGTAAGGGAGGAAGCGGTATCCACAATGTTGCGCTACATTTGGCTGAAGAACGGACAAGGGATACGCTCCGTCGACCTGACGAACAGCCTCTCATTCCTCACTCAAAATATCATCTGCAGAATGTTTGCCAGGAGAACATTCTCAGACGATGAACTGAGTGGAGACCATGGCTTTAGAGAAATGCTTTGTCAGATATCAGCCTTTGGCGGAGCCTTCTTCATTGGAGATTTCGTTCGCTTTCTCGATTAGCTCGATTTGCAAGGCGTCCACTGTGGGATGCAGGCCATTAAAAAATAAAATCGATGGATTTGCTGAAAAAGTAATTGATGAGGATGTTACTAACAGCAGGGAGAAAGCCATGCCAGAGCAACAACATCGTGTAAAAGACATGGAGGACATGGCAGATGAAAATAACAAGGGTCCATATCAAGGCTAATTGGAATTCGAATAATCACCCAAGTGCTTTTGCATTACAAATAAAGTTGGTAGACAACACAATATCATACTGTATTGCAGTTTGGTTATTGGGATCTTTTCGTTCGTCCTCCAGATTTGTTTTTAAGATTGATTTGTACCATGAAATAAAGGACCCTTTTAATTCTCTATAAAAAATAATTATTTTTATTTTATACTATGAACAAGGTAAAGTTTTGATGTAAGCCCAAGAGGGGATCCATTTAAGAATCATCGAAAAAAAATTCTTAAAAAAATCCACTCTTGACTTGTCCTTCAAAGAGTTTGATCACAGAAAAAATTCAATATCTAATATATTTTCGAAAAATAATTTAACAAGTTACATTAAAAAAATTTAAGTTGAATAATGTTGTTGTAGTAGTAGTTTGTATTTTAATGTTAAATATATAAATTTTGGATAGTAATTATATCAAATGATAGCGGTTGCAATTTTTAATATATTATATTTTAATAATTTGTTCATGGTAATGAAAGGTTTAAACAAATTATTTTTAACAAATATTATACATTAAAAGAAGTGTGTATTATAAAGAAATAACTTTCATTTAGAATGCAATATAATTAATGATAATTTATTTTATAATATGCATTAAGTAGTTCAAAATTATTTATATTTTTATTTAGTAAATGGACTTGATAATTTATAAAATAAATTATATTTATTTTTGAAAAAAATTATATATATTAAAAAAATTATGTTAAGATTTAATTATGAATAATTATTTTTATTTTATTTTAAATTCATTTCGTTTATATAAAATTATTTCTTAATTATCTTATTTTAATTTAAATTTAAGTTAAATTATGTAAATTATATTATTAATGTTATGGGTTTAATGGTGAAGAACTTATATTTTTTAAAGGGAGGTCATCAATTCAATTTTTTAATGAGGTAAGGTAATAGACCTCATATTGGAAGTATAATTATGTTGTAAATTATTTTTTAGACCATAAAAAATATGTTAGCATTGTGGACTTTAAAAAAGACTTTAATATTTTATAAAATTGGCAATGATTATTACATGAACCATTTTCTAATCATTAAACATTCTAATATAAATATGTAAAGTAAAACAAAGTAGACAAAAGGTGAGACCATACCACAATATTCAATTCGATTAAACCATGTTTCTATGTAAAAGAAAAAAATATTATGTTCACGTCCACTTTATATGTGAGAGTAGGATTAATTAATGGAACCATTAGAGGAATAACTCACATTGTCTACCACACAATTAGAAACATACCTTCCTAACCCATAGATGTAGTCATTTCCTTCAAGAATTATTCTAGTTCTCTATGGGATACGTAAAATCCAACACATATTCCAATTCCTCTTATTGAATGGGGTAATCATGCCCAAATGTCTATCAAAATGGCATGGGATCTACCAATACATAATGCATAAATAATGACTATTAATACAGTAGTAATAGATATTAGCAACATTAATCATCAAGGGTTGATCTTCACTATCTTATTGAGATTACTTTTGTTATATGCCCTTTATATCAATTCTTCATTTATATTTGACTATATATATATGAAAAGCAGAAGAAGCAAGATTTATTGTAATACCTTTTCCACAACATTTAAAATAAATTTAAAATTTCTCAATAAACCTATCAAAATGAATTTCAAATTATTTTATATATTTATTACTCCTCTCCTGTTACACACTCATAAACACTTAATAAACAATTTAGGGTAAAAATAAATATCTCTCAGCATTCTTTGTACTATCTAATTATGTCTACGTTTGACGCGTGTGATGGACTACCTCTTTTTGGATTTTAAACATCCTTGTTTTTATTAATGGTTGGCATAGCTCTACCTAGCCAGAGTAGTAGTACCATGTATTGGGCATTGACATTTGAATTTAGATGGATGTGAATTTGAATGGTTCCATGGTGAGTTTCTATGAGGCACCCTTTGTACAGATGGAAATTTATAGAGGTCTAAGTCACATACAGTAAGATTATAGTTGTTGTAATCCATGTATGCATTAAATATGTACAATAGTGTGAGAAGGCATCTCAAATAGTGTGTTGATGGGTTCTACAATGGTGTAACCATCGCATAAATTTGAAAGACTTTTTCTATACTGAGCTTGAGTAAATTTTATATGTTTTGAGATGTAAGTGGAGCATTTAGACAATATCATTTTATTCACATCAAGAAAAATGAAAAGAAAAATTAAAATATATAAAAATAAAAACAAAAAATCAAATTGTGTATGGTTTTGTGTTTTAAGTGCTACAACGAAGTTGGAGTGAATTTTTGAATTATTAATATTTTTTGTAGTGATTATAAAGGGCCCATACTAAACTATGAATGAACTTGAACTAATGATATTATGATGAATAGAGGGAAAGATGAGCATTCGATGATCGAATGCCATTATGGTGATTGACTTCGAATGTGATAGCAAGATACTCTGTGAATATTAACTAGTTTATTTCTTGACAATTCAGATAAAAAAGGAAGGAAACAATGAATATTAAGTAGTGTGTTTCCTGACAATTCTCATAAGAAAAGGAGGAAATTATCTAATGTTTACATCTATTAATAGAATTCCATTTACTAGATGCAAACACATTGAAATCCCATGCATTCACAAAATGCAAGTAGATATTACATAAAAAGTTTTTGGAAAGTAAAATCTCAATTTTTATAATGTCATTTTTTTTTAATTATTCCCAATTATTATTAGAAGTAATAATAATGTAAATGCACTTAGATTGGGATAAACATTTTTATATTATTTTTTAAAAAAAAATGAGAGTCTATCCTACTTATTCAATTATAATACAAAAAGTTTCCATTAAAATTGAAAATGTATTTTAATATATTTATTATTTTGAACAAAATATCGATTAATAAAATATTTGTCAAAATTATTAAATTTTATAAAATATTAAACTTTTTTGTGGGTTAATTTTTTTGTTGTAATTCATATATATATATATATATATATATATATATATATAAATGGAAAAAAAATTGACTTCCAAATAAAATAACAATGAAAGTATGTACAAACACAAAAGCAAATATGTTTCTATATAGAAAATACTTTCATAATTTTTGGCCATTCTTTAAACATTAAAAATGATAAACACTTTTATTAATACAGATATTGTATCATTATATTAGTGTAGAAATGTTTCCAGTAATATTTTTCATAAGATTCATATTCTACCATTAGTTTATTATGAAACATATATTCTTCATTTCTTTAATAAATTTAAATTAAAAATAAAATATAAGTTAGATATTGATATGAAATCATTTTATTTTATATTTTATAGATGTCTTTATGGTATGTATAGGACCATATTTAACAAAACCAAATTATAGAAAAAATTAAAATTAGATATTGGTATGTAATCATTTTATTTTATTTTTTATCAACTTCTTCACAATATATATAAGACCATTGCTAGTTGGTACGAAGATAAATCTATGGGACCATTGTTAGTTGAATAAAAAGAAAAGACAATTATAAAACTCTCAAATGGTATAAAGGATAAAATTGATGAGATATTATGTTTTGTTATTTATCTCATGTGTTTTGTAGAAAATAATTGATATATAATAATTAGAGGAAAATTCCATCATCGAATAAAATTGATTAGATATTATATTTTGTTATCCGTCTCATGAGTTTTTAAGAAAATAATAAATCAATAACAATAAAAAGAAAAGTCCATCACAAAATAAAA
Organism: Torreya grandis; assembly: GCA_037957365.1. Classification (NCBI taxonomy): domain Eukaryota; kingdom Viridiplantae; phylum Streptophyta; class Pinopsida; order Cupressales; family Taxaceae; genus Torreya; species Torreya grandis. Next base: position 6,077,870 of record JARHVA010000245.1, on the reverse strand, counting down.
TCGATGAAATATTATATTTTATTATCTATGTCATAAATTGAAAAAAAAAAATATTAATCAATAAAAATAAAAAGTCCATCACAAAACAAAATCGATCAGATATTATATTTTGTTATCTATGTCATGAATTTTTAAGAAAATAATTAATCAATAACAATAAGAGAAGTCCATCATGGAAGATTGTGAACCTCTCATTAGCAAGACAATCACTAAACAGTTGATTTTCATGCTTCTATCAAATCGAATGAATAATGTGCCGGCTTTTTCTCAACCCTGCAAATTTGTTAAATTTCACCACACCTCACCTTTCTCTGGCAAAAAAATGTTCTCCCAATATGGCATGATTTTATTCCTCTGGAATTGAGACGGCTCCAATTGGACTTGGGATTTTCCTGTGCCTGATCTGTTGGGATTGCCACCAGGGCCACGTCCATGGCACTTCGTGGGAAATCTGCATCTTTTGGGGTTCCTTGCTCGTCAGTCTCTCATCGCTCACTCAGAATAACATCTGCAGAATGCATGCTAGCAGAACATTCTCAGACGATGAACTGAGTGGAGGCCATGGCTTTAAATAAATGCTTTCTCAGATGTCGGCCGTTGCCGGAGCCGTCAGCATTGGAGATTTCATTCCCTTTGTCGACTGGCTCGATTTGAAAGATATACGCCGTCGGATGCAAGCCGCTCAAAAAATATTTGATGGATTTGCTGAAAAAGTAATTGATGAGCACGTTAGTAATAGCCGGGAGAAAGCCATCGCAGAGCAACAAAATCGTGTAAAAGACATCGTGGACGTCCTACTGGACATGGAAGAGTCCGAGATCCAGAAGAAGGAGATGAAAATCACAAGACTCCACATTAAGGCAATCATCATGGTAAGCTTTAGCATTAATATTTCGCCTAGCTTTTTAGCATTCCAATGATCAGCCGACTGCTATTATTTATTTATTTATTTTTGTGGGGATGCAAGTGATGAAAAATAATAGTTAGCACACAAGACAAGCAGCCGAGTGCGTTTCAATTAACTGCTTGTCTTAATATAAACCAAGACATTTAATATTATTGCACTGGAAAGAAACTTTGCTTTCTTTTTTCTCTTTCTTTTTTGGCTAAGAATGTTTTTACTGCTGCAGTAGAAACATCTAGCGCTACGGTAGAATGGGCAATGTGTGAGCTTCTGAGAAACCATCATGTAATGGGAATAGCACAGCGAGAAATTGAATCAGTGGTGGGTAGACATCGTTTTTTAAAGGAGAGTGGTGTGGCAAGCTGTGAATACTTCCAATGCGTAGTCAAGTAGACGTTCCTATTACATCCACCAGTGCCGTTACCTCTTCCACACGAATCCATGGGAAGAGATGAGTATGTTTGGGAAAATCCTTTAAAATTCAAACGGCCAGAAAGATTTATAGGAAAAGATGTAGATGTGAAAGGTCAAGACTTTGAATTACTACCATTTGGAACAGGAAGAAGGGGATTGCCCTGGTATTTCGATGGGGCTTTCTGTTGTTGAGTCAACACTCACTGAGCTCATACATTGTTTTGATGAGTGTGGAAATCGAGGTGAATATGGATGAAGGTTTTGGACTGACTGTTCCTAAAAAGATTCCACTCCTGGCTCGTCCCTCGCGGAGGTTGACCGCAGAGAACAATTCAATAGCCCACGTTACCAATTTTGGGAAATAAATTTAACATGTTACATTGTATGATTTAGAGCCACATTCTATTACATACTATTACCAACATTGTATTGTAGTTTGAGGTGGTTTTTTTTCTTTTTTCGGGTGGGGTTTTTTAGTTTTTCGTTTTTCTTGGAAATATTTTTTTGATTTTCTTTGTCAAAATTGTTTGTGAGATTTATTTGTTCCATGAAATAAAGGTTTTTTTTTATTTTTTATCAAAAAATTTATTATTATATTAAGAAGATAAAGTTTTAATGTAAGCATAAAAGAGGGGATTTACTTAAGAACCATTAAGATAAATCTCTAAGAAATATAGATTCTTGGTTCATTTTTTGTAGAAGTTGACTAAAAAAAATTTAACATTTAACATTATGAACTTTGGAAAATGAATTCAACAACTTACATTGCATAATTTTAAATGATGTGTTATTGTTGTTGTTGTTGTTGTTGTTGTTGTTGTTGTTGTTGTTGTTTTGGAGCTTTTTTCTTGTTTTCTTCTGTTCTTCCGAATACAACTTTTGACTTTCTTTGTCAATTCTACTAATCAAATCCTTTTGTATCACAAAATAAAAACCACTTTTTCTTTATTATTCTTTATTAAAAAAATATTAATATGTTGTAGAATTAAAGAGATGAAAAATTTATTTAAATAATCGAAAGGTGGTAACTATGTGATATAAAATCTAAGGAATTTGTCCATTATCTCCCTCAATAACTTTATACCATATAAAATATTATACTATAGTGAACTCCTTATATAGTTGGTTTTTTTATTTACTAAATATAGGTTTAAACTTCTTCATGATTAAAACTAGTCATATTTAGTGGTAGGGATACAATAATTTTTATATTTTTATATTGTGATAATTTTTAATCTTTTTTTAATGGTAATTAAAGGTTTATATAAATTATTAATAATAAATATTATAGATTAAAATAAATGCATATCATTAATAAATTAAATTCATTTGCAATGCAATATAACTATTGCTAATTTGTATTATAAAATTTATTAGGTGGGTAGAAATTATATACATTTGTGCTTATTACAATTATTTATAATTTTATAATATAAATTTTATTTATTCATAAACAAATTTTATATATTAAAAAAATTATTTCAAAATTTAATTATAAATGTTTACCTTAAAAAAATTATTATATAAGATTCAATTTTTTATTTTATTTATT
>JARHVA010000245.1:5980000-6070000 GCA_037957365.1 Torreya grandis | reverse complement strand
CCAAAATTTGAATAAAGCTTCTTTAAAGGATAATTACCCCTGCCTAATATGGATAACCTAATACATATTGTTATAGGATTAGAGATTCCATCCACTTTCTATGGTTTCTCATGGTATAACTAGGTTGTGGTGAAGGAATCTAAGAGACCCAAGGCCACATTTACAATGCCTTAGGGAATGCATGTTTACATGGGGATGCTTTTCAGGTTAATGAATGTCGGTGTAACATTTTAGAGAGCTATGGACATTGATTTTTTGGGGTAATTAACAAGTTTATATCTTTGTATTAGGATTATATTACCAAGTACTCCAAGAATAAAAAGGAACTTTTGGAGCATCTAGAGAAAGTGTTCATTAGATGTAGGGATTTTAGCATTTCACTTAATCCTAAGAAGTGTTACTTTGAAGTATAAAAGGCCATGTTTTTGGGACATATAGTGTCTAAATATGGTTTTATGATTAATCTTGAAAGAGTGAAAGCCTTTGATAGTATGCCTATCCCATACTCCAAGAAGGGAATTCAATCCTTCAAACAAATCAACCTTTTTAGACGGTTTGTGTCCAATTTTACATAAAGCATTATACCTATTACTTCTATGTTACAGCAATACCAAGAGATCAAATGGGAGAAGAAGTTCATGTAAGAATTTAGTGACATCAAATAATCCTTGAAATCTACCCCTATCTTATCTTGTCCTGATTACACAAAATCATTCTAGATATTCTCTTTTGCATCTCATAGTACTCTAGTTGTTGTCTTGTTTCAAAAGAATGATGATGATCATGAGTAGCCCATAGCTTTCTTTAAAAAACCTATGCAATGTTCTGAATTGAACTAAACCATCATGTGAAAATAACCCTTCACTTTCTTGAAAGCTATTAAGACACTTAAACCCTATATTATTAGTTTGAATATTGTTGAATACGTCCTAAATATAATGATTAAGGACATTTTGACTCAAATTGAAGCATCAAGCAAGAGATGCATGTGGGTCAACAAGTAGCAAGAATACAACATGGATATTTAGACCACCAAACTATTGAGACGTATGGGTCTACCCAAGCTCATGTTTGAGACCAATTTATAACCTGTTGAGTTAAAAACTATTATTTTTAATGTCGATGATTTGTTAAGTAGAATTAGCATATCTCCATGGTATAAAGACATTTTTGACTACTTGGAAATTTTGAATTGTCCCCCTAACTTGGATAACAATCAAAGGATAAATCTCAAACTTGTTTCCTAGAAGTATATCTTGACTGAAAATGGATTGGCATGGAAGAATTTGGATGGGGTTCTCCTAAGATGCCTGATAAAAGAAGAAACTACTGATTTGATTGAAGACATTCATAGTAGAAAATGTGGTTTTCACTTTGCACATAAATTCAGAACTCATAATATTCTAAGAGCTGGTTATCTATGGTCATCACTATTCAAGGATGTTGCTCAGAAAATTTGAAGATGCAAGAAGTGTTAGCGCCTTGCTCGAAGGATGAAATCTTCTAGTTCTCTCCCCTTGAAACTTGTAATGATGAAAGCTTCTAGGGAATGGGAAACGGACTTCATTGGGGAGATCATTGATTTTTCAAACACTGGACATATATGGATAATGGTTACAACTAACTACTTCATGAAATGTGTTGAGGTAGTCCCTATAAAGAAGGACCCACACGAGGTGATTATGGACTTTCTATTGAATGAGATTATTTGTAGATTTGGTGTACCTATGAAAGTAATTGTTGATAATGCCATGAGATTCAAAGCTAAACCTTTGGTGGCATTATGCAAAAAGTATGGGATCACATTAACCTACAGTTCCCAATACAACCCTCAAGGAAATGGGCAAGCAGAATCTAGTAATATTAACTTGCTTGAAATCATTAGACAAACCTTGGAAGTTAACATGAAGTGAGGTGAATAGCTGAAATTTTCCTTATGGGATGATAGAATTACACCCAAGAGAGCTACAAGTCAAAACCATTTTGAGATTGTTTATGGAGATCAAGTTATTTTGCCTATGAATTTGTAATTTCCAACCTATCAGTTCATGTAATAACTAGAGGAAGATGATGAGTTTAAGCACTATGAAATTAAAATAGGTTAGATTGTTGATCTTTATGAAACTAGAAGACAAGCTCATAAAAAACACCTCAAGTTCAAGGAAAGAATCAAAAAAATATTTGATGGAAAGGTCACTTCGAGAAATTTTGAAGTAAGTGATTTAGTTTTACTTTGAGATACAAGAAATGAAGAGAAAGGTAGACATGGCAAAATTTGATGCCTTGCAAATGGACCACTATTCCATTGACTAAAATATTGGGGAATAAACTTGCTTCTTAAGGGACCTAGATGGTGAAATACTAGAGCTTCTAGTTAATGATAGACATTTGAAACATTTCATTGATTGAGTCCATGACTGTGTACATGAGTGTATAGTGTATGGTTATGTTATTTTGTTTCCCCTCTACTTTGGGCCTTATTTGTACATTTCTATTTTGTTTTATCCTGTGATCATTCATAGATCCTTTTGATCAATTTTTATTAGTTTGCGCTTGTTTAGTTGAGTATCCATGGGTGTTTGTTATGAAATTGCTGAATTTTTGATTTCGTGGCCCAAGGGATTGACACCTAGTCTTGTTTTTTAGGGTTCTTTGCACACCCACATGAGTTGTACATCCTCGAGCAATACCCAATGTTATTGTCATAATATACATTAAGCAATTAGTACCCTATTTCCAAGAATTAATGCTTGAATGTTTAATTATTACTGTCAACCCATAGATGTGTAGCCGAAGTAAAATCCTACTCTTGCATTTATGTAAACCCTATGAGATGTCGATTTAAACTAACACTTAACATTTTCATGTTTTGACTAGAATTACAGGGTCTATAACATAAGTGAGCTAGGAAAATTCTAAATAGTGATTAAATGCTAAAAAGGGGCTAGGTTTAGTATGTTTGTTGCCAAAAACTTTGAAGTGGCAAAATTTTTAACGGTCATTGTAAGTTTGCAATATTTCAAATTGCAAATGGGTGAAAAAGCCCGCGAAGATCTGAATGGGAAAAGCAACATGTAAAAAGCATTTCTTAAAAATACAACTTGTAAATTATTTATTGACCTCCTAAATCGGCATAATAAAATCAAACGAGAAGAATATAAAATGAAACCACTATATGGTAGCCCGCGCCATTTGTGAAGTGCACGTGGGAATAAAAGTTTGAAAATTTTGACCCTGTGCCAATAGTTTCCTATCCACGTGGAGAGACGGATTAGTGGAAGATTTAGCAAGGTCATATAATAAAGCAAACTTCTAGAAAAAGAAGGGAATTGACTTAGAAAGGCTTGGGAAATGTGTAGAGTGTTTGGTGGAGATTTTGGGAGCAATTGCAACTTTGCATATTGCAAAGTTGTAATTTGCTTCTTTCAGTTCCCAAGCCCGCAAGAGTATATGGCAGAAAAACTATATGGCATAAAAACACCATGTAAGACACACTTCCTCAAAATGCAAGTTGTCAGTTGTAAATTTACCTCCCGATCGCGTGTGGAAAAGGGAGAACCACGTCGACTTGGAGAAGCGTGGACCCATGCATAAGGATCAGCGGAACTTTCCAATGGAAACACAACTTTGTAAATTGCAAAGTTGTAATTTTCTTCTCAATCTCCGAAACCCACCATATGGATGTTGGTCAATGTGGAAAGCATGAGGAGATCAGTAAAGAAGCACGATGGACATTTGTGTCATGAAAATAACTTACAGGAAGCATGTTTTAAATTTGCAAGTTGAAAATTATAATTGAGCCACCCAGGCCTGCAGATTTGAAAAGGGTATTCAAAATTCAAAAATTTTGCCATGTATCCTATGCAGATTAAGCGACGACATGAGGGTAAGAAAGTAAATGTCAAGTGTTTCTAGTTTGTTTTTGTAAATTTACTTTCATGGATTTTCAGCAAGACATCGTGAATGCACTAGTTTTTTTATTACTATGACAGTAGAGCTGGTGTCTTGAAGCATGAGAATCAAAGAGGATTGAGGATGACATAACCTGGTAGAAGAAAGTCTCATGTTGGTCCATGTTTCAGTCCATCATCTAGTAGTAAGGATCAGAGTCCTAGCAATCATGAAATTTTAGACGACAGTGATGTGGGGGGCCAAGATTTTAACAGTCCTACCTTTCAAGATATTTATAGTATAAAAACCTAGAGATCAAAGCTTACTAAGTGGTTCATGGAACCATTCTTTGAAAATATCATTGTGGGCTATTTTTTAAGAATTGGGATTCGTATTTCGAGATCAGGACATCGCACTTACCGTCTTTGCATGGTTAAAAATGTGGATGCAACTGATCCTGACAAGCAATTTAAATTTGAGAATTTGATTCAAGAGTGTGTTTTTAGTGTCAAGCCATTTCTACGTTTTTAGCAATGGATATATGATACGATTTAATGAAATACTTCAACCCGATATGAAGATTGGGTATATTATTCCAAAATGGATAGATGAAAAGCCAAGCATTGAAGACCTTCAGCAAGTTTGTGGTAATAGTGCAAAACTTCCTAACACAATTATAGTTTTACCTCGACTCACAAAGACGGTCGAGGCTGTCAGAGAGTACAGCAGTGATCTTTATTAGGAAACCATTTTGTTTGTGTCCAAAATTAAGACTCTTTGTTCATGAGGACAACCATGATACCCAAATGTGTAGGATTAATACAGTGTCCGTATCTCTAGAGAAAGCATTCCAAATTGTGAAAAATGAAGAGTGTGAGTCATTCATTATTCATCTAGCAACAGAACAAACAAGCAAATTAAAGGGGGAATGCATGGAGGGTTTCATATGGGCTGTATAGGCATTGTCTGTGGGAGATTTTAAGGACGGATGCAATTTTGCATTTTTACAAATGTGTAATTTGAAAATTGCATTAGATGTCCACCACCTACTAGTCAACATGATGTCAAAATCTAGAAGCATAACTTTCAATGCCAAATGCAGCTTCGCAATTTTGAAAATTCCAATTTGTATTTAGAGTTCCCATGTCCATAGCAAAAATTTTATGGCATAACTACAAATCTAGATTGCAAGTTTCAAATTTCCAAATTGCAGATGTGCAATGGACATCTACATTTTTATCAACTTCCAAAGTTACAGTTGGGGTTCAAAATCTTGCCAGGCAAAGGAGGTGTAGAATTGTAAAAAGGTTCCCATGTCCCTCATAAGGGAAAAATGGGTAAAATAATGCACTTAAGAATTATAAATTTTGGTGGCAACCCTAAAAGGTCAAAAGGGAAAATAGAAAATGTGAAAAAGGCACGTTGAAGTCAAAATGTGAAAAAGGTAAAACATAAGCTAAGTCTTGTTGGTACCAAGACCGAGAACCATAATTCAGAAATTACATTATGGATATAGTTTTTAACACAAAATTATAACTATATTATTTTGAGAGATTTATTTATAAAACAATGAAAATATTTATAATCTTTGCATGAGGTAGTTATGAGACTCAACCAACATTCCTGTCAAACAATAAACCTACTAACAAGATCATTAAATTTATTTACTAAAAAGACATAAAAGAAATAAATAAATGTAACCACAGATCATAAATGACCCAACAAACTCCCCCTTGATCTAAAGGGTTATGGAAGATGAAATAAATGGAGTAATAACTTTGAAGTCATTAAAGGAACTCTGTCTCAACAACAAGTGGTGTATCGTACCTCTTGTTAGTACCCAAAATTGCATTGAAGAACTTGAGCCCTTGTCAAGTATGAATGCCTGATTTGTTAGCCCACTTCCTATTTTCAAGTGTTCATCAAAGGTCAAATGTCACGTGAATTTGATCTTTACTAGCCTTTGGTCTATCAAAAGCCAAGTTGAATTCATGTCTGAAAAATTTAAGGTCTTTTGTCACAATTGCCCTAGTTTAGACTCTCTAATTTAAAATAAAATTTGGTGAGAGTAAATTTATGTGGAAAGATTTTAAATATGCCATGGACTTAGTCTAATTTTTTTACTAAGTTTTGGCCATGTTTATTGACCCGAATGAACCTTAGTCTAAAAATCCATACTGTCTTTTATATCCACTAATGCTGGGTCACTTTTGTTTACTAATGTGGTATAATTGATACCATGTCCCTTTGTTATAAGCTAAGCTCAAAGTCCTAAAGTTTACATCATATTTATTAATGCCCCAAAACTTTAGGATAAGTCTTTCTATAGTAATTTGTTTATGTCCTGAGCCATGACCTAATTGTTTATTATGTTAAATTCAAGCCAATACAACTAATCTTATGGATCGTAATCTAACAGTGCATATTAACATAGAGAAAATTAATTAGATGGTGCGTGATCAAAGCTAAATAGTCAAAAGGACTCAATATGAACATATATTTGACAAATTTCAAGCTCATGGGGTGTGATTTAAATCTTAGGGATGTTCCCCTTGATTAATGGTACATGGAAAAGTATGTAGATCTTGATCGATGGTACATAGAAGGTCAATATTTTAACCAAGCTCCATGACTAGCAAGATAGTGATAAGTGTCACCATCATGGCAAGTTTTTTGATGATCTGATGGTGAATGGGGGTCAACAAGTCAAAGACCCTTAGGACATCATGTAGAAATGGACTGGTCAATTTACTTATGCATTTTATAAGTTTTCCTAGAAACTATCTCATGGTCGAAGGATGACATAGTATTAATATTTTGGATGCCATGAACATCTCCTACAAATTTGGTGCCTTTATGGTTTTTATATCTCAATATGCAAGCCTTTAAAGCTAAAAAATAAAAGTAATGGTCACATAAACATCATTGATAGTCACGTGGACATCAAAGTAAAGATCATCAATTAACCATTTAGTGTTCAAATTATGATGGTGAAGCGGTCATCATTGACAGTGACATCGACATTATTGACATTTTCATGGACATCAAAATAAATCTTGGCAATTATCCATTGGGGTTCAAATATTAATAGTCATGTGGATGTTGATTAAAATTACATGGACATCAAATAACAGGTGTGCAGATGTGAAATTTATGCCATGGTAGATAGTTATTTGGTTTCCAATAATCCAAAGATCAACAGTCAACATTCCATGGTACTTCAAGATCTAATGGAGTGAGAGTAAGGATGGTGTCAATGAGTCCAGGCAGATCGATAAACCGTGTTTGATCATGTAAATCAAGATCAATGGTGCAAGATGAGTTAAAAGGTCAATGGGCCCTAGTCAAATAGTCAACAACCAATGAGCAAAGGTGAGTCTAGGGGACTTCTAATGGAAGTCAAAGAAGTAGTTTAAAACCAAGGCAAGAAAATATATGCAATCAAGATTGAATACAATCCACATGGAGCCAAAGAAATATTTTAAGCATAAGGTTTCCATCAAATATCAATCAATCTCTTGGTTCAAGGTTATTTTTTAACCTACAAACATGATTTTCTAAGGTTATAGTCTCTTTTCAAGACTATGTTAACCATTATTCAAAGGAGATCCACATATATAAGGAGTTTTTAGTTTTCATGACACATAGGGACATAATAGGTCTTTTAATTCCTAATATAGATCAAGGTGGGCCAATCCAAGGAAGATCTCTCTAGTAGCCATGTATCCATAATATTCGCATGCCATCATTACAATAGCATGTTGTTCCATGGCATGCATAAAAAGAAGGGGAGTTATCTAGGATTTTCTAGTTATGCATACAAGTGGTCTAGAGCATCTCTAGGTAGTTCCATATGAAGATAAGAAGTTTGTTTGGCCTCCACCATGAATATTCTCCTTCCAACTCATTTGAGAGCATATCCAACAAAGAAATCAAAGGATGTGGTTTGAATATTCATCATTTCTTGTAGAGGTAGTTAGAGGAATCATTTTCCTTACAAATACATGAATATTTTGAATGTGTAAAAAGGCATATCCTAGCTTGGAGCATCTTGCCAGATTTTGGAGAGCTCTTACTTTTCATGACACACAGGGACATAATAGGTCTTTTAATTCCTAATATAGATCAAGGTGGGTCAATCCAAGGAAGATATCTCAAGTAGCATTATATCCATAATATTCTCATGCCATCATTACAATAGCAGGTTATTCCATGGCATGCATAAAAGGAAAGGGAGCTACCTAGGAGTTTCTAGCTATGCATACAAGTAGTCCAGGGCATCTCTAGGTAGTTACACATGAAGATAAGAAGTTTTTTTGGCCTCCACCATGAATATTCTCCTTCCATCTCATTTGAAAGAATATCCGACTAAGAAATCAAAGGATGTGGTCTGAATATTCATCATTTCTTGTAGAGCCCGTTAGAGGAATCATTTTCCTTACAAATAAATGAAGATTTCTAATGTAGAAAAGGGCATAACCTAGCTTGGAGCATCTTGGCAAAACATGGAGAGTATTTTTTACTTTTAGAAGTTGTAACCCTCATTCTTATATTTGAATTGGGTAAAAAATGTATAAATAAAGGGCTTCTCCTCTACTCAAAAGGTTGGTTGTTGTTGGTCTTTATTTCTCTAAGTATAGGCTCTTCTAAATTTTGGGATCATGGTTGTATATGTATTTTGTCTCTTTTTATAAGGTGGTTGCATCTATATAACCATTAACAAGCTCTGAGAGTATATTTATATGTCCTCCCTATCCTAGATGGTTCAAATCCACCATGCTTATCCCCATGACAACATTTTGAAACACTAGTGTATGTAAGATTTTCTTTCAAGGTAATGGAAAATACTTGTGGTTATTTATTTTATCTTGTTAATAAAACATAATGAGATGTTTTATATGGTATTATGATTGGATATCTAATTATGTTCTTATGTATTGTTGTCATCTTGGGTATAGATCTAGGTTATAAACCCCTTTCTACAATGAGATTTGGAAATATTTTGTTGAATACCTAATTAGGGCACCATAGGTTCATGAATTTAGTAGGAGAAAGTATTTGAGATTTTATTTTTAGTGTATGTTCTAGGGTTTCAGGGATCATATGGGCATTTACATTCTATTAACACCAATGGATGCAAATTTCTCCTTGTAGTTTCTATGGCTTACATTTTATTTTTCCCACATATTTGCAATAGGTAATGTCATGTATGTTGAAAGAAACCCTGATGTTTGAAAACCACCAGCACACCACCCCTTATTATTTTAACCTATCTTACCCTATCCTACACTACAAATAATACTCCATTTAGATACTATATGTGTTATTTGCCTAAAAATGCATAAATATTGAATACTTAACATGTGTTTTCATCTTGTGCTTTAAATGCCATCATTTTAGTCTTCCCTTTAGCCTTTATTGTTGAAAATTATTTAGAACTAAGGTTGCATGCATATACCCATCTATCTTCAATAGATTATATGTGATCTAGAGCATTTATTCACCTCATGTGATAACCCTTCTCAGGTGTAGTGAATGAGTTTGGTTCTGCAATGGTCACATTTGAGCCTTTTTATGCTAAAAACCTTCATGGAGGTTAAATTGTAAAATCACTCCATTTGAGAAAGCTACCCCTTAGGTCTTATCACCTTGGTTTAGGTAGAGACACAAGTAGAAAGGATTTGACCATACCCTCTATCAGTTCCTCTTGGTTATTTTTAATGTCAGATCCATTCTAGATGCCAAACCCTTCCCTATCTCTAGCGACATACTAGTGGGTTTTTCATCTTTGTTTGCCATTTTTTTAATTGTGCAAGGCCAAGCATAAGAGGTGTACCAATAGGAATGAACACTCAATTGGGACCATTATTGGGGATAATTCATGGCACTTATGTTACAAGGGACTCTTGTAGATATTACATTATAGGTTTTGGTTTGAAAAAGTTCTCTACCGTTGTTTTATTACAAGTAATCTTAGTTGCATTTTCAGACAAAGTTTATTCATATTATATCATAAGTATGAAATCTAAGGTTATTTGAGCATACTTTTCTATCTTGGCTATCAACACCGAAACACTCCATTGGGGACATGTTAGGAAATGAGAGATTTGATCTTGACATCTACTGAATTTGATGTAAGGAGTTACGAATTTATCATGTTTTGAGGTAATTTTCACTATTTGAACATGAATCTTAAAATTTCATTGTCTTTGCTTTCATAAATCATTACTATTTTTAGCAATATATGGTTTAAATGTGTATGACTACAAGTTTTTAAATGGTTATATTCTATAAGTTTGCTTATAGTGGCAAATCCAAAAAATCATTCAATTTCAAAGAAAGATCAGTGCCCACTTCAAATGTCTTTAGCATTGAGAGTTTTTTTACTTGAAAAGTAGGAAAGACTGAGGTCTTCCTTCAAAAGAGACCCATCAAATAAAATTATCTCACCCTTAGGTGTTCATCAAAATAGAGGGAAACTATTTTATCCAACACATTGTTGTACCTAACACACCCCCTATTTTTGAAATTAGGGACCCTTATTTCAAATTATACAAATTTGTGCTTTAACTTTAAAATTCATCTGATCATTAGAGTGTTTTACAAATTATATTTATTTGAATATCATCCACACCATGGTTGGGTTTCCATATTTACACATGATTCTGGTTTAATCTTGTCTAAATTTGCTACCCTTAGATTCTTATGATTTCATGTTACATGATTAATGGAGTCCATTTGTGTGAAGACTGCCTAGAGTTTTACACCTTAATGTTGAATTGAGTCTTTATTTTAACCCTTAGTTTCATATTGATTAAATTGAGTCTATGATTAAAATGATGTTTAAACCTTAGGATAATTTGTTTATCCTAAAGTCCTTTTCAATAGATTCAATTTTTTATGTAGGGTAAAAATTGTTAGAGAGTTATTTTATTATATTGTGGACTTAATTTAAGATTTTAGCCTAGGTTGTAATCATATTTTTTTATACTAATACCTTATGCTAAAAATATATATGCTTGGTTATTTTTTTATTTTATGATTTACGCAGTGTTAAAATTAACACAAGGCCTCTTTTATATATTTTAATCCTAGGTCTTTATCATATTTGTTAATACAACTCAAACATTAGGATAAAATATTTATACATGGTCCTTTTATTAACACGGTCACCCTTTATTAAGTCAACTTAATATAATATTCTTGGACCATGTATAAATATTACAGATCACAATCAATGACCCACATTTACTTAGGTGAACTTAATATAATATTACAAGATGCAGTGTAATAAGTCAAATATTTTAATCAATGGAACCAATCTCACTCAACCCCATGGATCATAATCTAATAATGCATGTTAACTTACACATAGTTGATCGAATAAAGTGAGTATAATGTTGAAATTTAAAATCCCTATGGAACCCAATGAGAGTGAAAAGTGCTACCATCATGGGAACCTAGTATAATTAATTAAATTATGTGAGGTAACCTAGTACATAGAGCTTATAATCCTTGATAAACTTCCAAGTGGGACACATATATGAGTACTTTTAAAACATTATCTTATATTGTAATCCAAACAAGTGTCAAAATCTTGTAGGAGTTAATAATTCAAAGCACTAAGATCTATGAACCACGTTAGCTTAGGTACACTTCATCTAATGGTGTGAGATCAAAATGGAATTTTTAAAGGTCCAAAAACTAATAAGGATCTACTAAGTGGTATTAAGGCATTCAAGCTAAGATTATAAGGTAACAAAGGCCCCACAAAGCTTCCAATTGACATGCTCATGTTCCATCTTGTAGAAGATATGACGGTATGAGTCCTAGGAGGACATTTCAAAAGATGAAAAATCAATAAGGTATTGACACATGTTCCAAAGGCAAAAATACATTTCAAAATCTAGTAAACAAAATAGTATGGAATTATGGATAGAATTATTTAGATGTTTAGGACATAAGCAATCCAAAAAATTATTTCAGGGTTTTTTCCCTACACTTACTGTTTTGAACATTTTTTCTGATGGAATTTGTCTTCTGGAAAATTGTTGTGGACATTTTGTCTAATAGAAATAGGGATTTACATATATATTGTGGGCTTTTTTTCATGGGAATTTTGTCTGATGGAATTTCCCTTCAAACTTATTTCTATGGACATTTTATTCAATGGAGATAGATATTTTAACACTTGGACTATATTTATTGACAACCAGTGGGTCTCACAGTTAAGTTATATTCATTTAGTAACTAAGCTTGTATAATAATTTGAATATAAATATCATATCCTGTAAAAACATAGGGGACATACAACTCATAGTTTAGTAAGATTAGTCACAACTAACACAAGTGTCATTGGTTCTCAAGCATTAGCAAAAGTGATACTCATCTTGGACCTTTGTTTGAGTTCCATTTGAAGGTGGATAATCTAAAATATCAATAGGTTGTTCTCATAATCTATAAAAATATGCATGTATAGTTTTGGGAAGACAACTAATATATTTACATAAATAGCCTTTGTCTTTATACACATGCACATGTTGCATAACTTTTGTAGAGGCTAACTTAAATTAATAACTATAAGAAGACTCTTATATAGTTTTAGACCATATCTATAACTCAATTTATAACTATCACATGTAATAACCTTGCATGATCATGGAGGATGAGGCGACCCCTTCCCCAAGTCAATATAAATAATTGTAATCCAACTTCAAATTTTGTCAAAGAATTTTTAATATAGGAGAAGCATCAATTTTGATCATCATTAAATGTGGTTTTGTATTTTCTTTCTAATTTGTATGTAATTAGTTGTTACTTTCTTTTGTTATATGTTTAAATAATCTTTAGTGTGCAATAGATACAAAAGGATTCTTGATCATTTTGATTGTTGTATTCATTTATAGATGTGTAACAAATATTGAGATATTAGTAAAATATATTGGTTATGATAGAAAATTTATTTGCATCATAATTCAAAATGTGTACTAGTGATTTCTTTGATGTAGTTTTATGTGTGTGTGCCAAAGCTATCTCAGATACTTCACTAGCCCAAGCCATAATCCTCTGAGTAAGAGTGTGCAACATCTACCTTAATAGGAGAAACCTTTGTCTGAGTCGTATGAATTTATTGCATCATTATCTCCTTATAATTCTTAACTATGTTTTATTATGTGTATTTAATTGCTTCTATCAATAGGCATAGGTTCTGAGAGCATCGGTCTGTTTAGAAACCAACTAGGGAAGTAGTTCCCAAAAACCATAGAGCCTTATTTTTTGCCTTACCCTTCCATCATTTTTTGAGTTTGTTTTGAGACATACCCAATTTAGATTATAATCCAACCATCTATGCAACTCACATAGAGAATCACTACCTTTTAAATACTACACCTCCATCCAAAAAACCTTGTCAACAGTATGCATGCCTTACTAGCTATTCCATCAACAGGTTGTCAAAGATTGCATACCTATAACATGTGCCTTGGAGTGGATATTACCTCTATTGAGATGCTAATATGTTATAGGCTATCTCTTTCAGTGTGCATGAAAAGTTTCACTAGCACTAAAAGGAGGGCAACACCCCCAATAATAATAGTTATCTTTGGCATAAATTTTCATTGGAATCACCAAGGAGAGTGACTAGATCTAATTCCTAGGATATATTTTTAGTCTCACCCCTGACAAATCGTAGGAGACCTAGAACTATGCCAATAGTCCCAATTCAGAACAATCCACCTCCTTCAGTAGTGAAACCCTTACCCATAAGGAACCTTTTACCTATTAATCAACCAATGGCTTATCCTTGGTTAGTTATATTTTATATTTACATCCTAATATATGTGCATGATTTACCTAGGATTCTTGATAAGTATATACCATCCTTTTCTCCTTTAGGAGCTAAGATAGTGGAAGAACATATCAAATTCTTCAAAACTGCTTTGAGATTAATGAATTTTGTCAATGAAGATGTTGCATGTATATTATTCACTTTTAAATTAATGGATGTTGTTTATGATTGGTATTTAAATCTAATAGATAATTCCATCACTTTGTGGGATGAGTGTCAAGCTACTTTTCTTTCATAATTTGGATAGGTTACAAGTCCCAGCATAATATACCATCTCTTCACTAGTATGAAAAGAGAACCTAATGATCCTATTTATGCTTTCAATGTAATATTTTAAAATATGTAAAATTGGTTAACCCCATGGTATAAGTTAGAGGAATAATTAGAATTGGAGATGTACAAGAATGCACTAGATTCAATTACCATGGTGTTCTTGAGGAGAGTTGTTATAACTAATAATTTGGCATGGGTATTTAAATAAGCCATTAATATTGACATACAAATCAATCCTAAGGTACATACTATGTCCAACATCCATAATAGCCTTCCCATGTTGAATCTCATTCCACATGTAAGGTAAAATGTTCTAGCATTCAATCAGAACCAACTATTTACTCAGCTTCCTATGATGCAAATAGTGTAGACAAACTATGAATTCTTGAACAATAACATGCAAGGCAATAGCCATAAATAGAATCTATAATCAACTAAATATCCTTGTATTTTACAAGGTATTGACTCTGCAAAGGTAGAACTTGATTTTATTCATAACATGGTTCAAAATAGAGCAATGAATTCCTAAATATACAAAGTAAAATTGGCAATGCAAATGGCCCAACTAGTAATCAAAATGTTATATTCGAAAGATAAAATAAACCATTAAATAATATTGAATAGCCTATCAAACTTAGAGAGATCAACATCATAGAAATGGCTCTTCCCAACTGGTGTACAATTCACAACACCTCTCAATATGGTGAGCTTGATTGTGTAGAGTTCTATGTGGTATTTGAAATCTTTTTGAGTGAACTAGTTAGATAAGATTAGATGAATAATCCAACATAATCACACCAATATATTGGCTCCTCACATACAACTATTTTCTTTGAAACTCATGAGTTTCCCTTCTCAGGCAAAGATGATAATGTACCAGAGGACAATATGGATGAAATTAACTCTTTTAAGCAGTTCTAGAGAGGTGCATATAGTTTAAGGAACAAACAACCACTTACCACATCAACTCCTCTAAATAACATGGTTGTTCCTCCTAGTCCTAATGTAGACAATAATCCATTCCCTCCAAAGGGGAATGATCAGCCACAGAGAAAGGAAAAACTAAGAAATGGTGGATACAATATTGTAGAAGTTATGAAAATATGAAAGTGAATATAACTCTTCATGAGTTAGCATATATCCCCAAATAAAAGTAGTTGCTATGGAATTCCATTCCTGAAAAGGATCCTATGGAAAGAGCTAAAGAATCTATAGATAAAACAAAATTTGTTGACACCAATGTCATCTACAAGAGTAATCCAAAAGTTCCACCCTTCCCTTTGAATATCCAAACATTTGGTAAGAATATTAATATTTTTTTAATTGATTTTAGATCATCTAAAACTATCATGCCCACATCTATATGTCAAAATCTAGGTCTCATTTTTTGTCCTCTAAAGAGAATAGTTTCACAACTATACAAAACAATAATACCAATAGTTAAATAATTAACCAATGTGCACATTCAAGTACAATTTGAACTACGAGTATAGATGATCATTGATATTCTAGTGGTAGACATACCTGAAGGCTACATTCTATTTTTTAGTAGGGATTGGTCCAAAACACTCAACATATATTTATCTATAGACTTCTCTCATATCTAGCTTCCATGTAGAGGAATTTCAAATCATATTAGGATTGATAGAAAGCTGAGAATGAAGTATCCCATTAAAAATATATTGTCAATAATGAATATGTAAATTATGAGTCACCCAACATTGGTTTTTATACTATTACTACTCAAAATCAAGTACATAAACTAGAGCCTAAAGGTTCTAATCAGCTATGGACTCTACACTTTGATGGGGTTAGATCCAAGAAAGGATCAAGCATGGGAATAGAAATTATTGATCCACAAAGTAAAAGGTTCTTGGCAGCATACATGTTATAATTTATATACACTAACAACAAAGCTGAGTATGAGTCTCTAATTCTAGTATTATAATTTTCACTTAAAACCAATGTAAACTAAATATCAGTATTTGGTGACTCAGAGATGGTGTTCAATCAATCCAAAAATAAATACTAGTGTAAGTTATCTTATTTAAAGAGATACAAATACAAAGCATGGGACTTGATTGAAAGCTTTAAATATTTCAACATAATAGCACTTCCTAGAGAGCAAACTCAAGTGGCAAACTCATTAGTTATTGCTGCTACTAATTTAAATCCATTACATGAATATATGGTAAAAAGGTTGTCTATTTAAGTGGTATCGTGTCCTTACATTATGAATAATGTATAAAATTTATAAGTCTTTGATGATGACCAATAGATTATTAAATTTTTAACAAATTCATTTGAATTTGAATCCCAAATCATCAATGGCAAGGCCATTAATTACCTCTATCAATTGGAATCAGATAAAGAAGGAATTTTCTAGCTAAAAGAGAATCAAATTCTAATCAGGTTGGTCTCTTTATAAATACCATTCAACATAGACCATGGCATATAAGAGGATGCCCTTTGGCCTAATAAATGCAGGAGTGACCTTTCAATGTGCCATAGATCATGCTTTGAAAGGACTAATAAGAAAATGCATAATCATCTAAATGGATGAGTTTATGGTATTTTCAAAGCATTGAAAAGACCACATAAGTCACCTATGGTAGATATTCAAGAGATGCAAAAGGTTTGGTGTTTCATTAAACCCAAAGAAGAACATATTTGGATTGACTTAGGATGATCTCTTGAGGAACATCATCACCAAGGATGAGATCACCATTGATCTAGATATAATTCAATTAATTTAAAAAATTCAGCTACCAACTAGAAAAAAGGATCTTAAATCATTCATTGTGAAGATTAACTTTGTGAGGAAGTTCATCTCAAGATTTGTAGAGATTATTAAACCTTTGAATTCCATGCTCAAGAATGATGTTAAAAAAGAGTGGAAAATTGAACCTTGAAATTCCTTCCATGACATTAAAGACATAATATCACAAGCTTTATTATTGATCAATCCAAATTTTAATAAGGATTTTTAACTTTAATCATTCACTTCAGAGCATATAATTATGAATGTCATCATGCAGAAGGAGGATACTAAGCATCCAACTGCATTCATGAGCACAAATATGAAAGATGCAGAGCTCAGGTATTTTATGATTGATAAATAAAATTTTCACCTTGTCAAGGTAGTAAATAAATTTTGCCATTACATCTTGAGAAATAAAACCATTGGCATCATACCTAATCTTGTGGTCAAGATCACCCTATCACAAAATGAATTAGGATAATGTTGAGGCAAATGGATGGAAAAGATGAAATAATTTGATATAGATATCAAGCCTACGAAATTATTTCAAGGGAAGGCATTATTCAGCTTATAACTAAACCAGATCCTTGTATCATAGTTAAAGAAGAATGTTAAGCTCAAGTATCTAATGTATAACGTTATATTGATATAAAGCAATATTTACTTAAAGGAACTTGTTCCTCATAACTCAATAGAGAGAGGAAAAGATGTTTGAGGTTCAAAGCTACTCATTACATGATCAAGAAGGGATTTATTGATATAATAAATTATAAAGGTATTTATCTTAGGTGTGTATCTATAGAGGAAGCTAATGAAAATTTAGAGAACATGCTTTAGAAGATGGCCAATGGTCACCCATCTAAAAATAACATGGACCATAAGATATTAAGAATATGATACTATTGGCTAATATTTTTCAAAGATATTCATACTCTTATTATAGCATGTCATGAATGCCAAAATCTAGTCAAGAGAGAAGTACACACAATAATGCCTTTATAGCTAGTTATTGAAGGAAGGCCATTTTCCTAGTGGGGTTTAGACATCATTGGTTCATCAACCTAGATTTATTAACATCCCATAAATTCATGCTTACTGCTACTAATTACTGCACTAGATGGATTGAATCCATAGCCACAAATAACTATAAAGCACAAGATGTGATTTGGTTCTTGAAGGAACACATACCATATTTGGCATGCCCATTTATTTGGTTTTTAATAATGGACTTAGTTTTCATATCATTATAATTTACAAAGTGGGCATATGAAAACCAAATTATTATCAGGTAATATTATAATTATTACCCCTAGGGAAATAGACTGGTAGAATCAATGAACAAAAATTTGATCGATGAAATTAAAAAATCAACATGGGACAATCCCATGGACTAGCACAATTTATTGAAGTATGTTTTTTGGGTAGACCAAACAAGATACAAATAATCCCTTGAAGCTTCACCTTACCTATAAGTGTATCGATGTAAACCATTATTCCTTATCATGTTGAAGCTACCCACTTATAAGTTTATGTAGAACTACATGGAACCAAGAGGTAAATCAAAATCAAAATTGTTGGATAGAATAAAAATGGAAGATTCAATAAATGAAGCCTTAAATATATTTAGTGAACACTGGGATGTGGTAAAAATACTATTTGATGAGAGAGAGAGAGAGAGAGAGAGAGAGAGAGAGAGAGAGAATTTAGGACTTCAGATCTATTGCTACTTTGGGATAAAGCCCATGAGAATAAAGGACATCATGATAAATTTTCCCCACTATGGATTGGACCATAATATATTTTAGAGATCGTGGTCAATAATGCATTTTGTCTGAAGGACTTGAAAGGCAATGAGCTTATGTATCTAGTCAAAGGATAGTTCTTGAATCACTACTTTAGGGTTGTGCCATCCACTAATATTATTGAGTAATGAGTTATAGATAAGCATAGAACTATGATTAGATTAGATTTCTTGTTTTCCTATTTTAGTTTCCTACTTTTCTTAGTTTAGTTTCTTTCTTTCTTAGATTAGATTTCCTACTTTCTATATTAGTTGTTTTTAATGTTTTCTTTGGAAATCTGACTTGTGTTTTCTCTAACCAAGATCAAGCTAAAATCATAACCAACTAATTTTAGGACTTATATAAAGGGGGGAATTTAAAATTTGGCAATTTGGGACTAGTTTACAGATTGGGTATATTTCTATGTTTTTAAGTCTTCAGGATAAAGATATGTAATCATGAATTATTATGGATTATGTCACAATTGAATGCTTTCACCAGGTATGTAAAAGATACTCTTAGATTACTTCATATAGATTTAGAATTTTTTTCTATTTTATTAGATCAAATGCACTTAACATGTTAAATGTCTATTATAAATGACAATTTTGGGTATAGATGTGGCTAGTAGGTATGTTCTAGTAATGATTTATTTTAAAATAAAACCAACTCACTAGGGTTCCATCTCTTCTCTTTTCATTTAAGAACAAAATAAAAACAAAAGAAGAAGAAAACCAATGATTTCAAAAGAAAAAAATAAAATTTAAATAAAATCAAAAGAATCACATGGTGAAATAAGGTCAATGTACCATGCATCATGATTAAAAGAAGCTACTGAAAAGAGAAGAGAAGGAGACTAAGGTATCTCTACCTAGTCTATCAAGGCTTCCCTTATTTTTAGTGATCTTTAAGATAAATTAGAAAAAAACCTACATCTTCATCAAGCCTTTGAAAAACTCATCATAGTAGGGGTTAAATGAATTACACATTTTGACACACACAAATCCAAAAATTGGAAGGCAAGTATGTTGTGTGAATCAACTTAGGAGTCTCTTTCATGTTTCTGATTTAAGTATTATTCTATGACACACCTCATGATTTATTTAAGGATTGATTATCAAAGTTATAGGTTCTTGAATAATCAAGAGTATTCCCCCTATGAGTTACCATTTATTATACCCAACACACCTCAATTTCTAAAATTATAGACCCTTGTTTTAAATTGTGAAAATTTGTGCTTTAAATAAAAAATTTATCTAATCACTAGAGTGTTTTACACATTATATTTAACTTAAGATCATCCACACCATGGTTGGGTTTCCATATTTACACATGATTCTAGGTTAATCTTATCTAAATTTGCTAACCTTATATTCTTATGTTTTCAAGTTATAGGATTAATGGAGTCTATTTATGTGAACACTGCCTAAGGTTTTACACCTTAATGGTAAATTGACATTTTATTTTAACCCTTGGTCTCTTATTGATTAAATTGAGTCTATTAATAGAATCATGTTTGAACCTTAGGATAATTTTCTTAGCCTAAACTCATTTTTAATAGATTCTATTTTTTATGTAGGGTCAAAATTATTAGAGAGATTTTTTATTATATTATGGAATTAATTTAAGATTTTAACCTAGGTCATAATCATAGCTTATTAATACTAAAAACTTAGTCTAAAAATCTATATGCTTAGTCGTTTTTGTATCTTATGATTTACCCAGGGTCAAAATTAATACAGGGGATCTTCTATATATTCTAAGCCTAGGTCTTAATCATATTTGTTATTACAACTCAAACCTTAGGATATAATATTTATGCATGGTTCTTTTATTATCATGGTCCCCCTTTATTACATTTTAATCTTAGTCTAATACTTTAGTCTAATTCAATTATATTTCCTAAGCTCACTTAGTTTATTTTGGTCTACAAGAATAGAGCCAATCACATTCAACTATCTAGATCATAATCAACAACACACATTTACTCAGGTGACATTAATATAATTATGTGAGATAAAGTGTAATAAGTTAAATATTTTAATCAAAGCAACCAATCTTGCTCAACCCCATAGATCATGATCTAATAATAAATGTTAACTTACACACCATTTATTGAACAAATAGAGTGAAATGTTGAAATGTCAAATCCCTATGGACTCCTACAAGTGTGACAAGTATCACCATCATGGGATCCTAGTATAATTGATTTAATGAAGTGAGGGAACCCATTATATAGAACTTAGAAGTGTCGAGTAGTTTCCTAGTGGAATACACATATGAGAACTTTTAAATCATTAGCTTAGACTTTAATCCTAAGGAGCAGTGAGTCTAGAGGAAATGGCAAGTGTCAAAAACTCACAGTAATTAATAAGTCAAAGCACTAATATCTACGAACTACATTTACTTAGGTAAAGTTGATCTAATGGTGTGAGATCAACATGGAATTTTAAAAAGTCCCAAAACTAACAAGGAACTATCAATTGTCATAAAGACATTCAAGCTAGGACTGTAAGGTACACATAGGCCCCACGAAGCTATCAAGTGGCATGCTCACATTCTATCATGCATAGGATCTGATGGTGTGAGTCCTAGGAGGGATTTTAAAAAGATCTAGACTTAATAAGGTGTTGACATGTGTCCTAAAGTCAAAACTACATTTCAAAATATAGAAAATAGAATGGCATGGCATTATGGATATAATTATCCAAATTTTTAGGACTTAAGAAATTTAGATAATTCTTTCAGGATTTTTACATCAGATTTATTATTTCACACATTTTGTTTGACTAAATTGGTCTTTGGGAAAAATTTCACAAATATTTTGTCTAGTAGAAATAGGGATTTACATACATACTACGGGATTTTTGCCACTTGCATTTTGTCTAATGGAATTACCCTTTGGATAAATTATCATAGACATTTTATCTAATGGAAATAGATCTTTCAACACTTGGGATATATTTAACGATAGCCATTGCATCTTGAAGTTAAGTTATATTCCTTTGGTAACTAAGCTTGTATAACATTTTTAAGAGGAATATTCTATCTTGTAAAAGGTACAAGAAATATGTAATGCACAGTTTACTAAGATTAGTCACAACTAAAACAAGTATCATTAGTTCTCAAGCATTGGAAAAAGTGATACTTGTTTTGGAAATTTAACTAAGTTTCATTTTAAGGTATCTAATCTAAAATATCGATAGGTTGTTCTCGCAACCTATAAAAGGAGACAGGTTATTCTCATAGCCTATAAAAAGAGGCATGTACAGTTTCTATAAAATGGCACATATATTTGCTTAAAAACAAAATTATTTATACATATACACATGTTGAATAAATTTTTCAAAGGCTAACTCAAATTGATAACTATACGAAGACTCTTATATGGTTTTAGACCACAATTATAACTCAGGTTCTAATTATCACATGTAATGGCCTTGCATGAGCTTGGATGATGAGATGAACACTTCTTAAAGACTATATAAAAAAAAATTATCCAACTTGAATTTTTATCAGATAATTCTGATTACAAGAGCAACATCAATTTTGATCATCAACAAATGTGTTTGTGTATTTTCTTTCTAATTTATCTATAACTAGTTGTTAATTTATTTGGTTGTATGTTTTAATAATCTTTAGTGTGCACCAGTGATTGATAGATTGGTAATATATATTGGTTAAGATAGTCAAGTTTTTTGATTCATAATTATGAATGTGTACTAGTGCTTTATTTGATGTAGTTTTCTATATGTTGGGTAAAGCTACCTTAGATACTTTACTAGTTATAGCCATAATCTCTTGAGTAAGAGTGGGAAACAAATAATCTAAAAGGAACAAACTTTATTTGAGGCCTATGAATTTATAACATCATTATTTCCTTATACTTCTTAATCATGTATAATTATGTATCTTCAATTACCACTAGCAATAGGAATAGGTTTTGAGATCATAGGTCTGTTTAGAAACCAACCAAAGAAGTAGTTACTAAAAACTATAGAGCCTTATTTTTCACCTTACCCTTCCCTCTTTTTTTTATTTTGTTTTGATACCTACCCACTTTAAATTATAATCCAACCATCCATCTAACTTTCATAGAGATTCACTACCTTTTAGGGACCACACCTCCGTCCAGAATACCTTATCGACAACTTGCATGCCCTACTAGTTATTCCATTGATAGGTTATAAAAGATCACATACCTAAAACTCATTCCATAGATTGAATTTTACATTCATTGATACCCTAAAATGTTAGAGGCTACCTCATTGACTATGTTATGCATCAAATGTGCATCAATAGAGATAAGTTTGGAGGCCTATTAAAGAGAAAAGTGTAGCTACAAAAGATTGTTTTTGATGTCAAGATTATGGAAAATCTAAAATTTTGTTGGTGAAACATATTATTGCTGAAGATTATCATAGTTCTCTTATTAATTCAGAATCATACATTCCAATTTAGTTTCCATCTCCTTCTCAACCAATTTAATCCCCTCCCAGGTTTGATCCCCAAAGTCCATTTCATTTACCTCGTCACATCCCTTTGCCAGTTTTTCTTGAACCTCCCATTAAACCAATAATGAGGCATAGGGACCAAGATGAGAATGAGCATCCTATATTTACACCTATCAATTTCGGTGGCATGGAAGGTTATCCTAATCAAGTCCCCAATGATGTAAAGAACTACCTTCCAAAGTTTAAGGGGAACAATACAGTGAATGGTGATCAAAATTTAAGGGATTTTCATAATATTATTTAAAATTATAAGGTTGATAATAAGGATGAGTGCATTAATTTATTTATGCACACACTGGAATAAAATACACGAGAGTGGTTCAACTCCCTTCCCCGTGAATGCATTGATTCATAAGAAGAGATGAAGAATGTTTTTAGAATTAAATAGAGTGATAGAATTGATCCAAGATTCCTTTTGGCTAAGTTTAAAAACATCAAAAAGAATCATAATGAGTGTGTGATGTACTTCAATACATGTTTTAATAAATATATATCATGGTTACCCGAATAAATAAGGCCTGGTGATACAACATGCTTGATCAAGTATTGTGATGCTTTTGATAAGAAGACTATGTACTACCTGAGGGACAAGCCTCCCACAAAACTAAAGTTGGAATTCATCATGGATATCCAAATTGATAATAATATAGATTCTATGGATAAGCACTTGAATAAGTGGGTTGATGTAAATTTGGTCAATCCAAAAAAACTAGTCTACAAAGACAACCAACCTTGAGGAGACGATAAATACTTTGGCTTTTGTTGTCAAAGAAATGTCATATGAGTTGGATAGAGATTAGAAAGGGATCCCCCATATATTTACCACTCATAAAATAACTAAAAATTTGAATCAAATATCAAATAAGCTTACACATGATGATGTAAATTAGAAAAGGGAACTAGGAAGAGAACTGCATGATCCCTTGCATGCCAAGGTAAATGTTGTGAATTATGATTTTGAAATTTATTGGTTTGATAAGTGTTTCCTTACACATCCCCCATGTGATACTAATAAACCAAGTGATGAAGATGCAAATGATCTTGAGTCTACGTCCGATGATGATGATGATGATGATGATGATGATGATGATCATCATCATCATCATCATCATCATCATCATCATCATGATCATGATGATCATGATGGTGATGATGATGATGATGATGATGATGATGATGATGATGATGATTATGATGATATTATGATGTTCAATTGTCAAAGTTCTTGAAGCAATATATACGCCTCTATAGAACTGATGTGTGTTAATATTGTAGATTAGTTTTGGAGTGTAGTGAATAAAGTATGTGTCCCAACATATGAATTTTCTTGTGATGATAATATAACAAATGCATATGAATTACCCAATCATGATGTAATTTAAGATCTGAAGTGTGCTCTAACTAAAGTGCTGCACACATATGTGGAATTGGGTAACCTCATTGGGAATATGGATGTTGTTGAGAAACCAATTATTATTGATGTTGGGTTTGATAATAAAGGTGTTGTTTGGAGACTTTCATTCAATGAAATTGGGGATGTCTTATATGCCCCTAAGGATGAATGTTTTCTATCTTATTTCAAAGAAAACATTGAGTGCATGAATGAAATTATTGATCCTAAGGCACTATTGATTGGTAATTACCCAATTTTACCCTAGAAATAAGTTTATTTACAACTGTTGAAGGAGTACCAAAATATTTTACCATGTTATTATCTAGATTTGAGATCATGTAAAGAGGATTTGATTCAAATTATCATCCTATCATAGCCTAGTATAAATTATTTCAAGCATGCATAAAGATTGATTTACTTCACCTTGGCCACCAAGCTATTGGAAAAGTTAAATAAATTAAGGGATGATGAAATTTTAGAGCCACCAGTTGATGTCACACATTTAAAACATTTCCTTAATTGATCTTGTGACTATGTAAATATTTTTATAGTGTATCTTCTTACTCTTTAATTATTTTTATTACTCCTCTGCTCTAAGGTTTACTTATAAAGTTTCCTTTCATGTTTTTTGTTAGGTATTCATTTTTAGATCCTCCTGATATATTTTTATTAGCTTTCCTTATTTTTTTGAACCTTCATGGGTCTTCATAGATTGAATTTCTATATGTTGACTATGTGACCCAATGGATTGGTACTCAGGCTTACATTTTAGGGTTCTTTTCACACCAATAGGGGGTGTGCATCCCTAGGTGAGAGCTAGTGTTACTGACCAAAATTGTAATAAATTAATTAATCCCTTGTCAAGAATGATTCCTGATTTGTTAGCCCACTTTTTTTTTCATGTGCTCATCAGAGGTCAAATATCTTGTTGATTTGAACTTTACTAACCTTTGGTCTATCAAAATTTGAGTTGAATTTATGTCTAAGAACTTTAAGGTCTTTTGTACCAATTTACCTTGCTTAGACCCTTTGATTTAAAATAAAATTTAGTGGGAGAAAATTTAAGTGGGAACATTTTAAATATGACATGGACTTAGTCTAATTTTTATACTAAATTTTGGTCGTGTTTATTGACACAACCAAACCTTAGTCTAGAAATTCATATTGGGTCCCTTTTATATCCACTAACACTTGGTCACTTTTGTTTATTAATGTGGTCTAAATGATATCGTGTTCTATTATTTTAAACTGATTTTAAACTCCTAAATTCTACATCGTATTTATTATTGTCCCAAAGCTTTAGGCTAAGTATTTTTATACTCAGTGCTTAATGTCTTAAGCTATGACTTAATTATTCATTATGTTAAATTTAAGACAATTACAATGAATCTTGTGGGTCAAAATCTAATGGTGTGTGTTAACATAGAGTAAATTAATCTGATGGTGCATGATCGAGGTTGAATAGCTAAAGGGACTTGGGATGAACATAGATTGGATAAGTGTCAATCTTGTAAGATATTATTTCAACCTTGAGCACATTCTCATTGATCTGTGGTATGCAACAAAGTGTAAAAATAATAATTGACAGTGTGTATAAGGTCAAATTTTCAATGAAGCTCTAGGACTAGTGAGGTGGTGATAAGTGTCACCATCTCAGTAGGTTACCTGATGATCTAATGGTGAGTGGGGGTCAACAAGTCAAAGACCCTCAATACATAATGCAAAACTAGACTAGTTATTTTAATTATATATTTTATAAGTTTGTCTAGAAATAATCTCATGGTTGAAATATCACATAGAATCAATATTCTAGATACCATGAACATTTCCAAATTTGGTGTCTTCATGTTATTTCTATCTCAAGATGAAATCCTTTAAATTTGAACAAGTAATGTGATGGTCACATGGATATCATTAAGGGTTGCACAAAAATCAAAGTAAAGCTCTTAAATTAACTATTTGGTGTTCAAATTGTGAGGGCCATGTAGACGTCATTGATAGTCAAATATATGTCATTAAAATTCATGCAGACATCAAAATAAATCTTGAAAATTATTTATTATTGCTCAAATATTGACAGTAATACAAATGACAATGACAATCATATGGACATCAATTGATGGCCACATAAATGTCAAATTTAAGCCATGATAGATAGCCATTTGGATCCAAATAATTTAAAGATCAACACTCAGCATTTTATCATACTTCAAGATCTAATAGAGCAAGAACAAGGATGATGTTAGTAGGGCTAGACATATCAAAAAATTGTATTTGATCATGCAAATCAAAATCAATGGTATGAGAGGAGTCAAAAGGTCAATGGGATGGAATTAGATATTTGATAGCCAATGAGTGAAGGTGAGCCCAGAGGACTTCAAATAGAAGTTGAAAAAGCAATTATTTTACCAATGTAAGCAAATACATGGAATCAATATTGAATATGATTCAAGTGGAGCTAAATAAATATTTTCAACCCAAGGCCACCTTTAAAGCTTAGTCAAGCTCATGGTTTGAGGGACTTTCTTGAAAATATAGACCCAAAATTCTAAGGTTGCAGTCTCTTTTCATGATTATGTTCACCATTATTTAAAGGAGAGCCATGTATATAGTGAATTCTTGGTTTCCATGATACACATGGATAAAATAGTTCTTTTAAAGCCTACTATAGATCAAGGTGGGCTACTCCAAGGAAGATCTCTTAAGTGACCATGGATCCATAATATTCCCTTGCCATCATTGTAAGAGTGGGTTTTTCTATGGCATGTATAAAGAGAAGTGGAGTTGTCCAATAGTTTTTAGCTATGTAGGCATATGGTCCAGGGCATATCCAGGTAGTTACACATGAAGAGAAGAAGATTTTTTGGCCTCCGCCATGAAGATTCTCCTTTCAGATCATTTGAAAGCATCTCCAACCATGAAATCAAAGGATGTGGTATAAATCTTCATCATTTCTTGTAAAGGTAGTTAGAAGAATCATTTTCCTTAAAAATACATGAAGATTATAGGCATTACAAAGGGCATATCCTAGCTAGGAGCATCTTAACATAACTTGGAGGGGTGTTTTGCACTTTTTAAAGTTGTAAACCTCATTTTTGGATTTGAAATGGGTAAAAAATGTATAAATAGAGGGTTTTTCTTCTATTCAGAGGATTCGTTATTTTTGGTCTTCATTTATCTAAGCATAATCTCTTCCAAATTTTGAGATCATGGTTGTGTGTGTATTTTTTCTCTCTTGTTAAGATGGTTGTAGCTGTACATCCATTAGCAAGCTCTGATAACATCTCTATATGTATTCCAAGTCTAACATGGAAAAAATGCATAATGCTTATCCCCATGGCAACATTTTGAAACATTAGTGTATGTAATATTTTATTTTAATTTAATGGAAAATACTTGTGGTTCTTTATTTTATTCTATTAATGAAATGCAAAGAGATTATTTACATGTCATTTGGATTGGATATCTAACTTTGTGCTTATGTATAGTTGTCATATTGGGCATAGATCTAGGTTATAAACCCCTTTTTGCATAGATATTTTGAAGTATTTTTTTGAATACCACATTAAGGCACCCTGGGTTTATGAATTTAATAGGATAAAGTATTAGAGATCATAATTTTTTTGTATATTCTAGCGATTCAAGGATCATCTGGGCATTTACATTTTATTGGCACCAATAGCTAAAATTTTCTTCTTATAGTTTCCATGGCTTGCATTTTATTTTTCCTACATCTTTGCAATAGGTGATGTCATGTATGCTGAAATAAACCATAATAATTGAAAACCACTAGCACACCAACTCTTTTTATTATTATTTAAAATATCCTACCCTATCATGCCCTATAAATAATATACCCTTTACATACTATAAGTTTTATTTACCAGCAGATGCTTAAATATTGCATACTTAACATGTATCTTCATCTTGTGCTTTAAACACTAGCATTGTAGTCTTTCATTTAGCCCTTGTTGAAAATTGTTTAGAATGAAGGTTGCATGCATATACCCATCTATCTTTAGTAGCTTGTATGTGATCTAGTGCATTTATTTACCTTGTGTGACAACCCTTCTTAGGTGGAGTGAATGAGTTTGGTTGTACCCTAGTCACATTTGTGCCTTTTTGTGATATAAACCCCCATAAAGGTTGAATTGTAAAATCACTGCATGTGAGAAATCTATCCTATAGGTCCTCTCACCTTGGTTCAGGTAGAGCTAAAAGTAATAGGGAGCTAAACATACCTCTATTGATGTATTTCAATTATTTTATACATATATTCCATTTTAGATGACAAACCCTTCCCTGGATATAATGACATAGTAGTGGGTTTGTCATCTTTATTTACCATCAAGTTTTCAAGGTTAAACTTAATAAGCATAAACAGGGAAGTAGCACCTCATAACTGACCAAAAAATGGTTGATGAACACGATCAAGGTCTACTCATCCACTTTGATCATCATATTATATTAAATTATAACACAATGTGGCATATCCAACTACATCAAACCACATAAGGTCCCACATAAGAACCCATCCAAGTGAAAAACCCATTATTTGTATGGAACATCTTTATGATGTCCAAAAAATGTTGATGACCTTTAGTCGACACTACTAATCCTAACAACTCCTATCAACTCATACTATCATTGATAACTAATTGAATTCCAACCAATGCTGAAATATTCACCCCCTATTAGGTGAGAGATGAGAATCTATGCATTAATAAAAATAAAAAACAACTATGTCCACTCGATGTCATGAATATTAGATTTAGAAATCCAAAAATGGAATTGTAAGTAAAAACACAATAAAAAATTTACCATTGAAGCATTCATCCTATAGTTCAAGTGAATAGCTTACTAGAGAGGGTAATTGTCCTCTATCCTCCAATAGATCCTCCAACCTCTAGTTGTCACTTAGATGATGTCAATTAAAAGGATCTTGGGACATGTAATGGATGGTGTGTTTATTGGCAACACAAATAAAAAGATATATTATGAAAATAGTCATTTTGAAGGTGTTGGTTTCAATTTAAAATGCATGTTTATACATTAGTTTCATTATATTTATTGTAAAAATATATAAGGACACTTTACGTTACAAAATTAACCATTCCATTATGTCTAGAACATCCAACAACCTATAGTTTGACTGGTCATGTGACCACCTTTCCATAAAAAAATGATTGGTCAAAAACATATCTAAATAAGCCATAAACATGCCCTTATATCACTTATTTAACCCTTATTATTCCATTATAAAATGATGTCAAAAACTAATAATTTTGACCAAAATAATATCAATGGGTTTCGAACTTTGGTCTCTTTGTTAACAAGAGACTAACAAAAATTATGTTATGCAACTCTCCATTAATTACTTCAAAAAATTTAAAAAAAATATTCTATATATTTATTTTGATGGGGATGTGCGATATAAGTTTATATTTTTCTCTCACACACCAAAAAAAAACCTATGCTATGTTTTTACTATCAAATGTAAAAAGAAAAAAAAATGACTAGAAATTATAACCATTGACCTTTATTTAACATGAAACTTGTATGAACATACTCTCTTACCGGAATCCTGGTCGAGGAAACATCGATGGCTACGAGTGGCGGACTGTCTACGAGTGGCGGATTGGAGGTGAATGGCGGACGGTTGCAGGGAGACCAGTTTGGTGCCCCCAGCAAGGAGCGGTCGTTGCCTGGGGAGTCAGCGCAGGAGGCTGACAGGACATTTGTATCAGAGAGCTCTAAGCTCACGAAAATCAATGGTTGTTTACCCAGAAGCCAAGAGCACCCAGTTCTAATTTTATCCCCTGACTCTGTGAAGGAAGAGGTTGATTATTTATCTGCTCATACCCTCATTTGCAAATTTTTGGGAATCTGTATTTCAATAGCAGCTTTGGATGCCTGGATCAGGCGAACTTAGCAAATTGATGGAGATTTTGACATTCTACTTGCTGGGAATAGTTATTTCATGGTTAATTTCTCCTCTGTTGCAGATCAAAATAGGATATTTGAAGGGGGACCATACTTCTATGAATGAATTGGACTCTTCCTGAAGCCCTAGCACGCAGGGTTCAATTTGGCAGATGATATTCTAGCTTGTGTTCCGGTCTGGGTTCGTTTACCGAGATTGCCCCTGGAGTTCTGGCGGGAAGACATTCTACGCCTATTAGCGGCTATGCTTGGAACTCCGATGGCAATTGCTCACCAAACACTGGACAAGAAGGTAATTTCGTATGCTCGCATTTGTGTTGAAATTAATTTAAACAACCCACTCCCAGACTCTCTTGAGATCTGTCTGGGCAGCTCCTCATGGATTCAGCCACTAGATTACGAAGCTATTCCATTTCGCTGCCGTATTTGTCATATATATGGCCATTTGCATAGGCAGTGTCCGCAGGCGAATAGAGACTCTGTTCCTCAAGGAGAAGGGTCTGGTTCTCAGGTGGCCAACAATGTCAGTGGAACCAGACAACTGAATCACAGTTTGAAGCAACAAGTTCAAGCAGAGGACAAGATTAAAGGGAAAAACCCTCTCTTCCCACCAGACACACAGCAAGGCGCAAGTGGCTCCAAGGGTCCTGACAAGGACGGATTTTCCACAGTTAGATGACGTGCGAGGAATCGTGGGCTGAAGAGGACAAATTTTGACAGACAGATTGAAGTAAACTTCAATAGATTTGAGGCCCTAGATAACATGAATATTGAGGATGGCATTCCAGATATGCCACAAACAGAAGATGAAGTTACAATGGAACAACTCACCCCAGGCAATGTTTCTCTGGCTTTGGTAACTTGTGTGAACCAAGTGCTTGACCGTGACATGCAGGAAGCTTCTACCACAGACATGCTTGATACAGAGGACAAAGGGACTCGCTGGGCTGATCTGGTTAAGGATATGGAAACTCCCAGAAATGACAAGGGACCATCCTCAAGCCTTGGTCTCATGCATAGACCACTCAAGAAAGCCTCTATTTCCAATCCATCTTGACCTGGATGAAGAAAGGACCAGGAGTGGATTAAACTTACAAGAGATCTTCTAGTTGAGGCGGGGCATGTCAAACCCCTGGATGAACATTTCTCATCGGTTACTCAATGATTGTTCTCTCTTGGAACGTGAGGGGTTTGAATAGTTCTCCCCGACAAAAAGCTATGTTTAAACTGGTAAGAGCTAACTCTCCGGATATCCTTTGTATTCAGGAGACTAAATTTTTTGTTGGTTCGTGGTTTTCTTGTATGCAAAAATTTTGGTACTACAGACATAGTCAATGTGTTGGGGCATCTGGTTGTTCCGGTGGGCTGGCCATCTGTTGGAATCTGGAGAACATAACACCTCTTAGCTGGTTGGCCAGTAGTTCGACTCTTACAATGACTATTGTTTCTAAGGAATCAGGTGAAACCATCCTGGTTACCAATATCTACGCCCCTGTGGATCTTGCTGGATAGCGGAAAGTATGGGACCATGTTCGGTATATTAGGAGCTGCCATCCGTATCTGCCATGGATTCTGACTGGGGACTTCAATGATGTACTCAGTTTGGAAGAAAAGAGGGGAGGATTGGCCCGTTTGGGGCCTTCTTCAGAGATCTTCCAACACAATATTGACCTTCTGCGCCTCTCGGACGTCAAACCTCTTAATGGCATTTTCACCTGGAGTAACAGGCGATGTGGTGAGGCTAGTATCTCAGAGCGCCTGGATAGATTTCTGGTGTCCTGTTACTGGCAATCTAGTGCCACTTCCATTGCTTCAGAAATTCTTGACTGGGGAGGTTCGGATCATTGGTCGATTAAGCTTTGTACTAATTACATTCCTGGACCAAGGAAGCCCCCTTTTAAGTTCCAGCTCATGTGGCTCAGAGAGCCATCCCTTCATGATTTAATGCCGAAGTGGTGGTGACAGGCTGGTCCTAGCCATGGCACCGCTATGTTTTCTTTTGCCAAAAAACTCCAGTTTGTCAAGGGGAGGTTGAAGTTTTTGAATTTGGACAGCTTCGGCAATCTCCATATTAAGAGGAGGAATGCACAAGACCAGCTGAATGGGATTACCAGATAGATTAGAGACCACAGCCTCTCTAAGGAGCTCCAATTGGCTGAAACCCAAGCGGTGGCAGAACTTACAGAGTGGGACCTCAGAGAAGAGATCTTCTAGAAGCAGAAGGCACGCATTGATTGGCTTCAAGGAGATAGGAACACCACCTTCTTCCACAAGTCTGTCCAAGCAAGGCATAATAGAAGCTACATTTCCCATTTGGTGTGCCCGGATGGGGCGCGGCTGAATTCTCTGCAGGACATTTCTAGTGCTACGACCCGCTACTTTTCTAGTCTTCTCTCAGACGGACAGCAACCACCCGAGATAGCTAAAAATACAGTGCTGTCCTGTATCCCCTCGATTGTGGATTCGAGGCTGAATGAGCATCTTATGCGGCCTATTGAGAGGACTGAAGTGGAGGCGGTGGTCTTCAGCATGAAGAGAGGTAAAGCACCTGGGCCAGATGGATTTCCAGTGGAATTTTATCAAGATTTTTGGGATGTCATCAAGCAGGATCTCTTTTAAGTGATACAAGAATCATATTCCAACAAAGAGATGCTGAAGGCTTTGAATGGTAGCTTCCTAGTCTTAATCTCGAAGAAAGAGCAGGCAGACCAGCTGGATCACTTTAGGCCTATTGCGCTCTGCAATGTAGTTTACAAAATTATCACTAAGCTCGTAGCGGGTAGGCTCAAAAGCTGCCTCCCTTTGATTGTTTCAGAGGAACAGGGGGGTTTTGTTGCGGGCAAGCAAATTCTTGATGAGGTTGTCATTTCTTCTGAAGTCATTCATTCTATGAGCACGTCCCAAGAGCGGGCCATATTCATCAAACTGGACTTATCAAAGGCCTACGACAGGGTCAGCTGGAGGTTCTTACAAAAAATCATGTTGGCCTTTGGTTTCAGCCTGGCCTGGATCCAATGGGTGTTTAGCTGTGTCACCATGCCTTCCTACTCGATCCTCATCAATGGGCAGCCCACTGAGCTTTTTGGAGCAGCGAGAGGCCTTCGTCAGGGGGATCCGCTCTCCCCTTATTTATTTATCATTCTGGCTGAAGGATTGGGCCGGCTTATAAAATTCCATGTCTCTCAGAATATTGTGCAGGGATGGCAGTGGGGGAATGGCCTAATCACTTCCCATCTTCAGTTTGTTGATGATACCATCTTGTCTGGGAAAGCACGTATTCAGGAGGCACGCGCTTTCCATGACACCCTTGACATATACCTGGATGCTTCTGGGCAGAGAATCAATGACCATAAATCCTCTATCTTTTTCTTTAATACGCCTGGTCCCATACAGAGGAGAATAGCGACCATCATGAGGTTTCAAATTAAGGTTCCCCCAGTGATTTATTTGGGCATTCCCATTGTGGTTGGTAGGCAGCCACAACTATTTTGGTAGAATGTGCTGGATAGACTGAGGCAAAAAGTGAGTCACTGGACTCATAGATGGCTCTCCACGACTGGGAGAGTCACATTGCTCCAATCTGTGATTCAAGCTCTTCCTGTTTATCGATGCTTGGTCCAGGCTGCTCCAGTTTATTTTCTCAAGGAATTCGATGCTCTTTCCCGCTAGTTCCTTTGGAGTGGGAACCTGAGAAGCACCAAATGGATTTTGATCAAGTGGGATACTGTTTGCCGGCCAAAGAAAGATGGGGGACTTGGTTTGCGCTCTACCATCCTAGCGAGCCAGGCTTTGGCTGCCAAATTATATTGGAGATGGTGTACGAATTAGTCTCAATTGTGGGCTCGCATCCTGGCTGGTAAGTATTTTATCGAGGTGGATCCCTCTGTCATCCCTCGGCTGCCTCTTGAAGGGGGAGGCTCCATGATTTGACGTACCCTAAAAGAAGGAGCTTAGTTAATTAAAAACAGCCTGTTCTGGATTTGCAAGTCTGGAGAACAGGCCCTCTTCTGGGAGGATTCATGGGATGGACCGCCCCCACTCCTGTCTTCACACCCGCACTTGCAGCCATTATATGATGTCTTTCAAGCTGCTGGCTGGACTAATGTGGCCCATTATAAGGAGGAGTACAACATGGGTTTGGCCACAGGATTCAGATGGAAACATTCTTCGGATTGGCCGTCGGGTGGATCTTGGGAGAATAGAATGGAGCTTAATCAGGTTTTAACTTCCAGACATTGCAACTCTATCAATGGTCTGGATGAGCTTGCTTGGGGAGGGTGCTCTACTGGCAGCTATTCGGTCTCAGTGGGCTATCATTTTCTGCTTATGCAAGTGCTGGGGGATGCATATTTCCCCTAGGGGAGGCAGACTTGGAATACAGTTACTTGGCCCAAATGTTGTTTCTTCTTGTGGACGCTTGTCTACAACAGGTGCCTCACGTGGGACAACTTGTGCAAACGGGGCTTCCAGGGACCCTCCAAGTGTGTGCTCTGCTGTGGAGAGGTGGAAACTGGGTTGCACCTCTTCTTTCTCTGTTCTTTCACCAAGCATCTTTGGCATAGATGGTGGGACGCATGGAGGAGACCCTGCTACCACGCCACTTCTTTAGCCGACTTTTAGAACTGCTTAAGCGCCCCCAATTCCAAAGCGCCTATTCTCCAGGCCGCCTGGCTTGCTGGGCCGGCATTCATTCTTTGGAATGTTTGGTTAGAGCGCAACAAATGCATTTTCCGCGATGAACAGAGGTTTGTCAACGCCATTTGGGCAAAGGTACGTGACTCCCTTTTGGATTCGTTGACTGCGAAGGGATTTTGTGCAGATGGGCTGGGGGAGGTGGAGTCGGGCATTCTTGCCAGCATTGTTGGCACTCTGTCCAACGCTCCCTCCATTGGCCCACCTCTTCACTCTTGTCACAGAGTCAATCAGGTTCATAAACCAATCTGTAGAAGAGGTCGTTGGATGCCCCCTCCAACTGGGAAGTTAAAAATTAACACTGATGGATCTTTGAGAGGAAACCCAGGTGAAGCTGGTATTGGGGGCGTTGGTCGTGATAGTTCTGGAAACATTCAATTCATCTTCTCTATGTATAAGGGATGGCATACCAACAATTACATGGAAGCGCTCGCCATCCTCCAGGCGATACAACACTGCTGTCAACTGGGCTGGCAGAATATTATTTGCAAGTCGGATTCCCAGGTGGTCATTGATTTGTTAAGTAATCATAATTTTGATAGAGCTGATTGGCGACTAGCGGTGGTTGTTCAACAGATTCTCCAGTTGAGTACTGTGATGGAATCGGTGTGTTTCATGCATATCCCCCGTGAATGGAATGGGGTTGCTGACTGTTTAGCCAAATGGGCCTCTGAGCAAGGACCTCAATGGGAAATTCTTGACTATAGCATGCTGCCTTCGAACTTCTCCCAAAAGCTGAGTCTTCTGGTTGAGCAGGACAAGGCGATGTAATGTACTTTTTCTGGCTTTCTTGATTTGCTATAAATTTTTACCCCGGTTAGTTAAAAAAAAAAAACATGAAACTTGTATAATTTCCATAACCCACTTTCAAAGTCACACGATAATGAATCCTAAGGAACAGAGGAAGAAAATGCTGGGAGTATTTCAACCTTGTAGAAAGTTGATAATTTGATAGAAAATATTTTTGATATAGGTGCTCAATAATGTTTTGAAAGATGCATAAATAAAATGTTTGAATGTTGGTAGAAGGTTTCCTTCGTGTGGTGAATCCTATAAAAACCCTACTACACCATTATCTATCTCCATATATCACTTTTGCTCACTTTTGATAGACCCTCAAAAATCTAATTAACAAGCCCCACTTATGCATAATCTCATCAGTCACAATTATAATTTGTTGCTTCCACTTGGGCTTAAAAACCTTCTACTAATTTTTTTAGAAAAATCAAAAATGTAAAAAACATGTCTCTTCTCTAGCAGCCACTGTACTTGTTGGAAAATGTTCACAAACTTAAAAAAATAAAAATCATAGCATTGGTTTAGTAGATTGATGAATTAAAATAATTGTAAGCCACTTTAAACCATAAAAATTATTTATAGGGGTAGAAATCTAAAGTTTAAGAATGAAAAACTTAAAATTTAATAAGAAATACCACTATTCAATCCTACTATGTGGCTTTCTCTCTTCAAATGTATTCAATGTCTTGAATCACCATACATTGATTGTGATTTTCTTAGATAAATTCATTCAAGAAAAACTCTCCTTCGAACCATCAATTTCATGGCCTCCTCCAAGATGTGGCTCTACATATTTCTTCACTCCTTAATGATTGGTCAAAAATATATCTAAATAAGCCATAAACATGCCCTTATATCACTTATTTAACCCTTATTACTCCATTATAAAATGATGTCAAAAAATAATAATTTTGACCAAAATAATATCAATGGATTTCGAACTCTAGTCTCTTTGTTAACAAGAGACTAACAAAAATTATTTTATGCAACTCTCCATTAATTACTTCAAAATTATAAAAAGAAGTTATTCTATATATTTCTTTTGATGGGGATGTGCGATATAAGTTTATATTTTTCTCTCATACACCAAAAAGAAACCTATGCTATTTTTTTACTTTCAAATGTAAAAAGAAAAAAAATTGACTAGAAATTATAACCATTGACCTTTATTTAACATGAAACTTGTATAATTTCCATAACCCACTTTCAAACTCACATGATATTGACTCTTGAGGAAGAGAGGAAGAAAATATTGGGAGTATTTGAAACTTGTAGAAAGTTGCTAATTTGATAGAAAATATTGCTGATGTAGGTGCTCAATAATGTTTTGAAAGATGCACAAATAAAATGTTTGAATGTTGGTAAAAGGTTTCCTTTGTGTTGTGAATCCTATAAAAACCCTACTACACCATTATCTACGTCCATAGATCACTTTTGCTCACTTTTGACACAACCTCAAAAATCTAATTAACAAGCCCCACTTATGCATAACCTCATCAGTCAAAATTATAATTTGTTGCTTCCACTTGGGCTTAAAAACCTTCTACAAATTTTTTTAGAAAAATCAAAATTGTAAAAAACATGTCTCTTCTCTACCAGCCACTGTAATTGTTGGAAAATGTTCACAAACTTAAAAAAATAGAAATCATACCATTGGTTTAGCATATTGATGAATTAAAATAATTGTAAGGCACTTTAAACCATAAAAATTATTTATAGGGGTAGAAATCTAAAGTTTAAGAAATAAAAACTTAAAATTTAATATAAAAAAAAAATACCACTATTCAATCGTACTATGCGGCTTTCTCTCTTCAAATGTATTCAATGTCTTGAATCACCATACATTGATTGTGATTTGCTTAGATAAATTCATTAAAAAAAAACTCTCCTTCAAACTTCAATTTCATGGCCTCCTCCAAGATGTGGATCTACATATTTCTTCACTCCTTAATCTCCTGTTCAATTTACTAAATCTTCGATACAACTATTTGCACCAAATCTGAGAATAATAGTTCATAAATTACATTTTGGATATTTTTTTTCAACATAAAATTATAATTATATTATTTTGATATATTTATTTACAAATAAAGTGAAAAGATTTATATTCTTTTCACAAAGAGGTTACGAGACTTAACCAACATTCCCATGAACCAATAAACCTAATAATAAGCTCATTAAATTAATTTGCTAAAAAAACATAAAACAAATAAATAAATATAACCATGGATCATAAACGACCCAACAAGTCTTACATTTCTATTATTTCGCTTATGTTGAATACCTCCATAGAAAAATAAATGTTGCAAGGTTTTTGAGTCCAAGGTGGGCCATTGCAAGCATATTTTAGCAAATGGCCATGGATCATTCTTTGCTTATATCACATTTGGAGTATTCCAATGCAATAATTATAAATCCAGTAGCACTCTTTAATTTTCACAACAAGAAACGTAGTTGTCCACAAATTTCTAGATTTATAAATGATTAACGGGAGTGTATAGCCAACCAATTTCACAAAAAGACAAGGAGTTTGTTTTGCTTCATAGGGAATATTTTACCTCAAGCCCAAATGCAATGCATTTCCATCCAAGGAGATTAGATTTTTTTTTTTAAATCTTTGTCATTAAATGGATAGGCAATTTCTTGAATGATTCCCTTGCAAGAGTAGGAGCTTTCAAACGTGACAAAGGGCATCTTCTAGCTAAAGCATATTCCTAGAGTATTTGAGGTGAAAAATTTATATAAAAATAGGGATTATCTACTTTTGAAATGTTTTTGTTGGTTTTATTACATCTTAAGCTCTTTTAAATTTTTGGTATCCTTGCTATGTGTATGTTGTCTCTCTTGTTAAAGTGGTTTCAGTTATACACCCATTAGCAAGCTTTTAAAGCATGTATATGTTTCCCCTGTTCAAGAGCAAACTCAACATGCTTCTCTACATGTTAGAATTCTAAGCAATGATTCATGTGATATTTGTTTTCAATTTAATGGGAAATAGCTATGATTTCTAATGTATCTTATCATTGAAATGCAATAATATATTTTACATGCTTTTTTGAATACGTATTTAGTTTTATGCTTATTAATGGAAATTGTTTTGGGAATAGATCTAAGTTGTAAATTCCTTTCTGCATTATGATTTGGGGATATATTATTGATAACCTTTTAAGGATGCCCTGGGTTTATGGATTTGATAGGAGAAATTGAGATCATCCTTCAAACGTGACCCTTCTAAGCAACTTGTCTCACCCATAAGTATTTATCAAAGAAGAGGGAGACAACGTTAGAGGCCTATTGAAGGGAAAGGTTTATCTTTTAAATAGTGTCTTGACTACCAAGATTTTGATAATCTTGAAATTTTTGTTGAACTTCCCATTGCTAGGGACTTTCATAGTTCTTTTATTCATTCTAAAACACATAGTCCAACTTACTACCCAACTCCTTCTCAACCAGCTGAATCCCCTCCTAATCTTGATCCACAAAGTCCCCCTCATTCACCCTCCCACATATTTTTTCCATTTTGTTTCTAACATCCAATTGAACAAATTACGATGCATAGGGACCTAGATGAGAATGAAAGCTCTACATTATACATTCCTATATTCTAGTCTATAAATTTTAATGACATAGAAGGTTATCCTAATGAATTACCAAATGAAGGAAATACCTTCCAAAAATTTAGGGGAATAATGTAGTAAACAATTATCAGTACCTGAGGTCTTTTCACAATATCATTGAAGATTATGAGGTTGAGCATGACGATGTATGCATTAAATTATTTGTGTACATGCTAGAAAAATATGCACAAAATTCATTCAATTCTCTTCATCATGTATACATTGATTCATGGTAAGAAATGAAATACTATAGTCTAAATGTTCCATTTACATCTGAAAATGATAATTGTATACCAAGTTCTCAATCTCAACTTAGAAAAGGACTTTCAAATTTTTGAGATAGCTATGCCATTGCCTAACCCATAAAAAATCTATCTAATAGTCCCTCTCAGATGATTTTCCATCTTCAACTTGCACATGGATATTAAAACAATCACAATATCACTATGAGTGACTTAGACCTCTAGAGATGTCCATTCATACAATGGGTGCCTCATAGAAACTCAACATAAAACCACTCAAATTCACATTCAACTAAATTTAAATGCCAACATACCATCAATGGTAAAACCACTCCGCTCAGGTCAAGCTATGGTAACCATAAAGAAAAACAAGGACCTTTAAAATAAAAAGGAGGTATTCCAATGGAGTGGTCAAACAAAGATATAACCAGCATTTGCCTCGATAGTATTAAAGTATGTTCAAAGAGATTTATACTTATTTTTTAATTATTTTATTAAATATTTTTGACTGTCAAATAAAGGAGTAGTAAAGAGTGAAAATAAATTTAAATTAATCTTTGTGCGTTTATTGAGAAACCTTACATTTGTTTCAAATATTTTGGAAGAGGTATCACATTGAGTCTTGCTACCTCTATATATATATATATATATATATATATATAGACACACACATACATACATATATATACGCACATATACATATATACACACACACACAGATATGTGTGTGTGTGTGTGTGTGTGTGTGTGTACGTGTATGTGTATGTGTACGTATATACGTATATACATACACATACACATACACATACACATACACATACATATATATATATACATATATACATACATGCATATATACATATATATACACATATACACATACATATATACATATGTGTGTGTGTATGCGTGTGTGTGTGTATATATATATATATGCACACATGTATATATGTATATGTATATGTGTGTATATGTATATGTGTGTATATGTGCGTTGAAGACCTCTCTATATCAACGAAAAAAACCCAAATATTTGTGGCAGTTTATATGCCAGATTTGAAAATCATGTTTCTAATTTAGCTGCAGCAAATGAAAGAAGGGTTAACAACCCTGCAATGCATTTTCATTTTCACTCACATTCAATCAGGGGGAATATAAGAAGGAATACATAAGCCATACTTTATGTATATATGAATGCAAAAATGCCTGAGTTTTTACAAAAACTTAAAATCAACCAAACCGACAGAGTCGCGTATCAAAAGACGTGAGTCCGACGGGTGCAAAGGGAAATGCAGTGGTGTAGAAATATAGCTTTGCGTCATTGATAACAACTCTCAAGAGGCATCTTAAGATCTGCAGAAAAGAGGTTTCCGGACAGTCTAATGCCTCTGGCATAATTATAATCAACTTGAATAAAGAATGATCCTTAAGAAAATTTAATTTGTTTGTGTTTTGAGTATTCCACGTGACCCCATAAGGAAGCATA
The DNA here is from genome assembly GCA_037957365.1 of Torreya grandis. Lineage (NCBI taxonomy): Eukaryota > Viridiplantae > Streptophyta > Pinopsida > Cupressales > Taxaceae > Torreya > Torreya grandis. Next base: position 6,028,762 of record JARHVA010000245.1, on the reverse strand, counting down.
TTTATGTTATGGCACGTTGGAGAAGGTTAACCTAATACAGTCATGAAATTCATCATAGAGACAAGTCGAGGGGTGCTAATATTGTATGTTAAAAATATAAAGGTTAATTTCCCCTAAAATAAACTTACCTCAGACATTAAATGAAAACAACAATAACCATTGGATGAAAACCTTCTATAATAACAACTTGAGCATAAATATTGCTCCGTAATCATTCAATCTAATGCATTTCTCTTATTACCAGCGCGTTATACTAGAAAAGAGGGAAGAGAAATAAAGTGATGCCCAATACTTCTTATGAAGAGCACACCTTTCATGATCATTTGTAGAAAAGTATTGCAATTTTTCATTATTCATCTCTTATATAATATCTGCTAAAATATATCCTTGTTAATAAGTGATTGTTCTGAGAAGAGTTTACTGCATGGTCGCATAGAAGGGGTAACTTCCCCTGATTTTGTGGAACAGGGTTTCTATGCATATTTAAAAGTTCCAAAACATCAACAAACAAATTTGTTAGCTAAAAACGTGGAGCAATGACTGTTTAGAGTAATCACTTTATGTCCTGAGCAGCGATGGAAGCTGCTACATCTCGATACTTGTAATTTTTTTCTATCCCATGGCAACTTCCATCTAGTCGAATATTTGATCCTTCCCTTAAAAAAATAATTTAGTGATGATTCTAGAGGGAAAACTTCAGGTGATTATAGAGGGAAGGCTTGAATATATACGAAGGTTGTCCATGTGAGTTATATTGTAACAAGTGTTTGATTTTTAATATATCTATGATAACTTAGATTTTGGTGTGAAGACCATCGGACGAATAAGACTCTTAAGTACATATAAATTGTTTGTCTATAAATAGTTAAGGCTTAGAAAATAAGAAAAGATAGGATTGTGTAAAGTGTGGAATCATGTAAAGCTCAAAAACATCTGGAAGATGTATGATGAAGCAAACCACTCATCTATCATTGAAAAACTGGAAATACATGTATAAAATAATACTACATAAACATTAAGTGGCCATTTTTAGAAATGCAAAATAACATTTTATAAGTCACCTTAACTCACAAATTTTATTAAAGGAGATTAATTCAATTTCAATCAATCATGTAATTGAATGAGTCATAAAGTTTACAAATATTAATACATATGTAAAATGAGTGAAAATTTGTAAAATAACAAGTAATTTAAGACACAAATTTAATACTTACATTATAAGCGCTCTAGTGTTAGTTAGAGTGATGCAGGAGCATCTGCATTCAAATTCGATTTATTATATTTTCCCTCCCATATGCTTTTAATGAGGGGTAATTGTAAGAAAATAAATAAAAGTAAAAGGTAAATGTGGGCTGTTGAGAAAATCAAGGAATGGTTGAAATGATTTTTCAACCTTAGCATATTGTTGTAATTAAAAACTGTATTTTGTTTTGTCTTCAGCCCAAGTTGGGTGTAGAAGTTAGAAAGGAGACAAAATATAGCAAAAACAAAAACAATTAAATATAGAAGAGAAGAAAGAGGAGAGAGGGCGCAGAAAGGTAGAAGAGAAAACGAAGATCTCCTTTGGAGAGTAAAAAAAAAAAAACAAATCCATGCCAGAGGTTGAAGAGGGATGAAGAGGAAAATAAAACAGGGGAGATAATGATTGTGGTGCATTCTCAAGCAAGTTGCAAGAGGTATTTATCAATGTTTGACAGAATCGTGTATGTAATGGTATTAAAGTCTATGTCCTCTTGTTCTGTGTATGTGTAATTGTTTTCTGAGACTGAATATATGAAAGGGCATTGTTGTTTTACTATTGATACGCAAGGATTGAGTGGAAAACTAAACGAATGTTTGATCTGTGACAAATCGAACTCCTCTAAAAAGTTTTCTGTTTAGTTTTCTTTCTGTGTCACCTAGGACGGTCAAGACGTTTCAATGTTTTAATTCTGATCATTCCAAGATATATGTTATGTTGACGTTGTAATGCGTTGAAGTCCAGCGATTGGTTTAGTCTCCTGCTGGGCCGCATATCAATGTTGGGCCTCTATATACGTATTTGAAAATGCACCAAAATACTGAGAAGCTCTTTATTGAAGGCGTTGGAATTACTTATGTCTATTTGTGAGGTTGGAGCAGCAGGTCGAGCAGTTGCAGTTATGGCAAAAACACATGATGGGAGAATAGATTTCAGATTTGAGAGTTAAGGAGTTGTAACAACTTGAGCATTAAATGGAAGTGGAGTCAGTCGGATCAGGGCACGAAAAGACCAGTCTGTGTTAGAGCGTATAGATGAAATTTAAATGAAACGCCTGTGTATAAGTTCATAAGACCACGGAGTGCCTGAATCCACTAACTCGGTTCGGGAACTTGTTAAATTGCTATATCAGATACCCCAAAATTTGGGTCCATTTGTTGTACATGGCAGCGCTAGTATAGGAAGAACTGGTGCGTTTCGTACCATAAGTCATACCATTACAGAATTCTAGAGGGAGATGCTTTTGTTGAAGAATGGGTGGAGCTACCCCATGGATGCGTCTGCTGCACTGTCAAAAGCAACTTTGTTCAAACTCTTGAGCAACTCATAACACAATGCTATCGGTTCGATTATATACTACTAGAGACGACAGGCCTTGCAAATTCCAGTCCGGTGGCATCCCTACTTTGGCTTGATGACGAGCTTCATTTTTCCATTCATCTAGACTCCATCATCACTGTTGTAGATGTGAAAATCTTTGTATGCAGCTTAGTGAGCACCGTAAGTTCGGTGAACTTACTGAAGCATTTTTTTTTTTTTTGCATATTGCATTTGCGGATGTTGTTCTCCTTAATAAAGTTGACTTGATTGTTGAGGAACGTGAAACACAATGGGCACATGCTCAATGCACATTTCATGGTATGCATCCACCTGAAACCAATTTATTCCTAGAAAAGACCAGCTACCGAGAATTATCTAAAATTGCTGAGCAAGCAAAGAGACGTGCCGAAATTGCAAGGCTGAGGGAATTGAATACATTAAAGGGGCATATTTGGAGTCTATTGTGAAATTGAAGGGTCTTGATATTGAAACAATCTAACAGGCTTACACCGTGTAATTCAGAAATGGAGATAACTCATATTTGTACTCTGTTGAAAGTGCAGAGAGCTCGTTGGATTCCTTGACTGAAATGGAAAGTGGTTCCAGTTTAGATGAAATAGCTGAGATAAGAAGAATGGTGGTGGTGTAGCTCTTGGGATGGATGAAAGAACCTAATTTTCAAGGTTTGCATTCTATGTTGTTGATAACACAGTCCAGGGTGTATGCAAAATCTAGCCAAATAGGTATGAAGACCTTGTTTTATCTTGCAATCTATACTTTGTTTTCTCCAAGATTTAATGGGTTTTGAGCCTTATATCATGTGAGTAAACTGTCCAAATTTTAAAAGAATCCAGATAATATTGCACGAGAAAATATTTTGTCAATATTGCAATTTATGCAGTTTAGTCCTGTTTGCAGTCAATGGACAGTTTACATCATAGAGGGAAGGAGCTGATTGATAAACTTGTTTTAATTCACTAGTTTACCAAGAACTGCCCTTGTGATTGGGTGACAACCCAATACCCTTCTCGAAACTTTAGCTATGATTATATTTATAATGCCAATCTGAAATCTCATTTTAAAAGCAAAATCCGTGTTTATTCAAGGGAGCACATTAAGAATCTCATTATAAAGACTTAGGGAACCTTCAAAGGCATTGAAACGTTAAAAAATACAATTAGTAGGTGGCCAATTTGATCAATTCACCTTCCCAAGGTGATTCCAATGTGTCTAAAATTTAAACTCAAAACAAAATGTTATTCTCCATTTATACAAACATGTTATTCTCCCTAATTATTTCGAATGTTTTGTGAGTTTGAACATTGGAATAGGTATGATTTAATATTCACATGTGCTTTTGAGTTATGAGGATCTTATTTATTATTTATTGTTCATATGTTAAATTTATTCTTTTAAATACAAAGGCCTATATTTGAAGTAAAGTATATATAATGAAGTCAAAGAGTATTAAAAATAAGAGTATATTTCCTTCAGTAATTGTGGTCCAAAAATAAATTTGTGAGAATTTACTATTCACAATTGATGGTCCATGGTCTCTATTATAGTTATATTCCAAAAATTTGCACTTCTGCTAAGTTATTTATGAGAAAAGAAACTGAGGTGCAATTTTAAGCTTTGCCCACTCAATGCAATAAACCATACTTTATTGTTGAACACAAAAAGAATAAAAACCATAATAATCAAACTAACAATGAAATATAAAATTTTAAAAATGAGCTAAACAACTAAAGACAATTTATAGACAAATCAAGTGATGGTTTTGAGTAAAATGTATATAATAGTGAATAATATAAACATTTATTCTTAAATCACAGTACCAAATATTTTTGAATTAAAAACATAATAATAGTGAAGAATAAAAGGAGGCTTTCGTTACTAAGGATATTAATACACTAGAAAAATTAAAATAGTTCCACAACGACCATAATGGCATAAGGACAATAATGTACACAAAGCAAAAAAAAAAAAAAAAACTATGTTGGGCATCAAAATGTTGCAAGCAAAAATAAAACTAAAGTTTACAATAAGCAAGGCCTAAAATTGATGGTTGACACAACTTGTCATTGACGATTATCTATTCCACATTGTCCTTTAAAAGTAAATAGAGTTCGTGGTAAAACAATAAATATTATAAACTAATACTAGTCTTCGCACTGGTCACCTACGCTCTATACGTTCCTAAAACTCCCGTTCCCACTCATGGAAACTTCTAACCCTCCCGATGCCCCCACTGGATCCATTACAGGTAGGCAAGAGGTCGATGTGGGAGCTCAGACCCAGATCCGCAGGCAGAAGGATGCGTAGAGCCATGATAAGATAATATCCAGTGCAGTTTCCAAGACAACAGGCTTGACGGACAGCATGAGTGTGAGCAACCAGTGTTTGGAATTTTTAATTTATCCACCCTCATTAAATAATTATAATGCTTGTTAGGCACTTTTTAATTTTGGTCTAGTTATTATTATTTAATTTTGGTTAGTAAGTTGATAGTTTGTGGATTGTTAAATTGTTAGTAGTTTTTTTATTTTTTATTTGTTGATCCTCTATATCATGAAAAATATTGTAAGTTTTTTATATATCAAACAAGATTAATTAATTAATTAATCGGTCCTCTCTATTTTTGTGAAAGCTATAGCAATCTATTTGTGTTGTAGAAAGGTAGCCAGGTAAAAGTGAAACTGTTTGATCATAACGTAGAAGAGATAATGGATCATCTTAAGTGGCTGCTGCATTAAAAGAATAGGGCGCACTAAACAGAAACTTCCCAACTGCCAAAGAAACTAAGAAATCGACAAAGAAAAATTCCCCAGACCTGTCAGCCAACAGATAAGACGAGAAACATAACCATTATTTGTTTTAAGTTTTTCGTGGCTGGAAATCTGTAATGGAATCATTGTCTTTTAGTGAAATAAAGCGCAGTCCACAATGAAGAATATATCCTGATTGAAAAAGGAGATCGAAGCTGTCATCAATAAGGAGGTTTTTTTGGTATTAGATTGTAGCGTTCAAGAAGGGTGGATTTTGGTGAGTCACTGCAAAAGCATAGATCGTTGCAGCTGATCAGGGACAGGCTTCTTGTTATTTATCAAGAATTTGTGCAAAGTGAAGATGAAGATGAGGAAAATCCCAGGTCCTATTAGAGTCGTGTCAACTCCATAGGAATAAAATGATGCCATATTGGGAGAACGTTTGTGTGGCACAGAAAGGTGTGGTGTGGTGATATATAACAAATTTGCCTTGTCGAGAAAAAGCCAGCACATTATTCATCCGATTTGATAGAAGCATGAAAATCAACATGTTACGTGATTGCCTTGCTAATGAGAGGTTTACAATCTTCCGTGATGGGCTTCTCCTCTGACTGTTATTGATTATTATTTTTTTTTAAAGTCAAAATATAATATCTTGTCGATTTTGTCCCGTGATTGACTTCTCCTCTTATTGTTACTGATTAATATCTGATCCATTTTTTATCATGATGGACTTCTCCTCTTATTGTTATTGACTAATTATTTTTTAATTCATGATATAAATAACAAAATATAAAATCTGATCAATTTTGTCTGTAATAGATTTCTCTTTTTTTTATTGATTTGTTATTTCATAAAAACTCATCAGATAAATAAAAAAATATAATATATAATCATTTTTGTTTGGTAATGGAATTTTCATCCAATTATTATTGATTAATTATTTACTTAAAAACATATGAGATAAATAACAAAATATAATATCTAATCTGTTTTGTCTTTTATACCATTTGAGAGTTTTATAATTATCTTTCCTTTTCTTTCAACTAACAATGGTACCATAGATATTATGGAGGCATCGATAAAATATAAAAGAAAACGGTTGCATTCCAATGTCTAATTTTATTTTTTCTATAGTCTAGTTTTGTTAAAGTGGTACATACACACTGTGGAGACTATTGATTCCCTGTTGTACACCTCTTTCACTTAGCCTTGCACACTTGGGTAGGATGGCAAACATGGATGGTAAACCTATAAATATGTCGTTATTGTTAGAGAAGGGTTTAACATTAGGATGGACTAAACACAAATAATGATTGGAAGACACCGACAAAGGGTATGGTTAGCTCTCTACTACTTTTGGCTTTGCTTGAACCAAAGTGAGATGACCTATAGGGTAGCTTGTTTGCATAGAGGGATTCTATAGTGCAATCTCCATGGAGATTATTGGCATACAAGAACACAAATCTGACCAAGACATAACTAAGCTTGCTCACTCCACTCGAAAAGAGTCATCACATAGAATGAACAAATACTCTAAGTCAAACACAAACTACTAAAGACAGATGGGGATATGACTACAACCTTCATTTCACAAGAAAATTTGAGTGACTTAGGGCCAAATGGAAAATTGCAATGATGTGTTTCAAAGAAAAAAATATAGATACATTTTAGATATGCACTATTTATTCATCTATAGGCAAACAATACTCAGAATAGTCAGTAGGGTGTAATATTTATAGGGTAAGGCAGGTAGGATGAGTTAGTTAGATATAGAAGAGTGTTGTGGTGGTTTTAAAACTATAGGAACTCCTTCAATAGCTATGATGTCATTGATTTGTAACAAATGTAGAAGACTGAAAGATAAGCTATGGATCTTATTAAGAATGAGTTGTATTCATTGGTGCTAATACAATGCAAATATTTAGATGACTTTTGAAACCCTAAAGCATACACTGCAAGTAGAGATTCAAACACTCCTTCCAACTTTGAAAACAAGAAAAAACATTCAAAATAGGCACTAATCTTCTTAAAACCAGATGATAAAATCAGAGTCTTCACTAGAATCAAAATTATAGAATATAACAGTTAACATACTATTCTGATATACGCTGAAAACATACTTGCTAAATTTAATGATGAGATAAAAGGCAAAGACATTGAAATTTTCTAAATTATGTCCAAAAGGGGAGAAAACACCTTTCAACATGTAATTTTAATAACTCTTTCCAATAAACTTTCTAGAAGTCAAATTATCAAATATTTCAATTCTTAGCACATCCCCTAGTGGAGTGATACAAAGTTGACAACAAAGATAGTCCAAATGCAACAAATAATAGTAGAGAACTTCACGACATGAAATACTTACGATTATTTGCAAGAGTCCCCTGGCAACACAAGTAACTAGGACTTCAATTTAGTCCCTAGTAATTATGCCATCAAGATGTTGGTTCCTATTTGCACACCTCTTTCACTCAACCTTGCACACTATAATAAAATGGAAAAAAAAGATGAGAAACCTACTAGTATGTCATTATAGCTGGGGGAGGGTTTGGCAACAAGAATTGCCCAGACGTATAAAATGACTAAGAGGTACTAATAGAGGTTATGGTCATAACCCTGCTACTTTTGGCTCTGCCTGAACCAAGGTGAGAGGACCTATGGGGTAGCTTACTTGTATGGAGATATTTTTCAATTCAACCTCCATGGGGATTATTGGTACAAGGGAACATAAATGTGACCAGGGCAAAACCAAACTTGTTCAATCCACCTTAGAAGGGTGGTCACTCAAACTGAACAAATGTTGTAGATCACATACAAGCTAGTGAAGATAGATGGGTATATGAATACAATCTTCATTCTATAAAATCCTTAATAACAGGGGTCAAATGGAAAACTATATAGGCAAGCTCTTATGTATTTTCAAGGTAAATAACACTTATAGTATGTAAAGGGTGTATTATTTACATGGTAGGATAGGGTAGGATAGTTAGATAATTGTAAGAAAGAGTGTGGTGTACTAGTGGTTTTCAAACATTAGGGTATTTTATATTATTCATGATATTATTCTTTGTAAAGATGCAGAAAGAACTCAATTTCAAGCCAGTGGCAACTACCAAAAGTAATTTACAGTCATTGGTTCCATTGAAATGTAAATACTCAAATTATTCTAAAACCCTAGAAACAAACACTGAAACTAGAATCTCACATACTCTTTCCCATTGAATCCATAAACCTAGGGTGCCCTAACAAGTTATTCAACAACCTATTATAAAATAATGCAGAAAAGGTTTTATAATTTAAATCCATGTTTATAATGATAACCACTAATAAGCATGGAGCTAAATATCTAGTCAATAATAATTATAAAACACATTGTTGCACTTCATCAAAAGGGAATAGTAAGAACCATAAATATTTTCCATTAAATTTGCAAGAAAATATTACATACATCAATATTTTAGAATGTTATCATGGGGATAAGCATGCTGAGTTTGCTATTTTGACAAGGGAGCTATCTTAGTAAGGGAGACACAATCTACACACAACAATTGATCCCAATTTTTTTTGTAGAACCTAGACTTAGAGAAAATGAAAAACCAACAATAACAACCTTGATAATATAAGAGAATCCCTCTATTTATACATTTTGCACCCTATTCAAATCTAGGATTGTGGGTTCCAATTTGCATAATTGCAAAGCAGCCCTTAAAAATCTGCCAAGATGATCCCAACTGGAAAATATTCCTTGCCACACTTGAAATCTTCATCCATTTTCAAGACAAAGCATTGCTCTTACTAACTCTACAAGGAATGATAAATATTTACAACAAACCCTTTGATTTCTTGACTGGAGATGCCCTTTAACATGATCTAGAAGGTATAATTCTTATGGTGGATGCCAAACAAACTTTTTACTCTTGTGTAACTGTTTGAAGATGCCCTTGACCATTTGTTTGCATAGATGGAACCTCCTAGACAACTTCCCTTCCTTCTATGCATGCCATGGAACAACCTACTCTTGCAATGATGGCATTGAAATGCTTCAACTATGGTAGAGGCAAAAAATTATCTATGGCCAAAAATGGCCTACAAACCTTTTTTTGTGCTTTGAATTCTTGCCCATTCATCAAAGAGGCATCAATTTTAATTCTTAAGCCAAATATTGCCACATATTGACATGTGGCATGCCACATCAATTTTAGCTGAGTATTTATGGGGCTTAAAAGTGACTAAGCCACTTACTTGGCTCTAATTTGAACACATATCACTTCCACATTTACCTTGAGATCCATTGAACTGTCCACCTTTATCTTGCATCATTCATCTCATTTTATCTTATCAAACATGCTCCATTGATCCTTTTAAACCTAGGACCAATCGCTAATCATTGACCTTGTTCAACTGTGACTCACCTATAGGGCACATGCTCTATAAGCTGCATATACCTTTAGAAAGGAATATTCAATGTGAGTTGTCTTCCTATATGGAAACTCCATGTCACTTCTGCTCATTAACTTGAAATGTGATCATTTGTCCTCAGACACCATTATCGGGTTTATATCCTTGAAAAGTCTACCTAAGACTAAAACTACTAGATCATTATCTATACGATGAACATGAACATACCACTTGGCACCTTTGTGAGATCTTGGAGTCCCTTGATCATTATCTTTTATTATGAGCTGCTAGATCTCTTTTTAAGACCACTGAGATCATGCCACTTGGAAAATCCATGGGCTTTCTACATTTTGCACAGTCAATCATTGTTGGGCTATTTCCCTTTCACCATGTGGCAGCTTCTCATTTGTCCTATGTTCTTTTAAAATTCAACCTTTACCTCACACCATCAAATTAAAATTTGGGATGTCGGATACCATTGGATGATTTTTATTCCATTCAGTATGGTTATGACATGAATAATCTCCATGCTTGCTCGCATGCTTCTTGACTTATTGACTTACGAAAGGGCCCACGAACTATTGATCTACCACTCAAGCACCTGAGATGGTGGCACTTACCATTCCTAAATTCCTTTGTAGGTCTTTTGACATTTTAACTATGTCACGTGTCATTGGATCTTTAGACTGCCTACCAATATGGTGACACTTGTCACTCTTACAATGTTTTTGGGACCTTTAACATTTCAACCTTGCTCACGCATCGTTAAATATTGAAACTACCCCTGAAATGGTGACACTTATTACCTTCTTACTCATCCTGTGGCTTTGTTGAAATCTTGACCTATTACGTACTGTCGATTAGGATCTGTACACTTTACCACATACCATCAATCAATGGGATCATGCTCAAAAATTTAGTTATGCCCTAGGAGCTTGACACATACCACATCCACACTTGTCTCAAGTCCTTTTGACTTTTCAGCTTTGATCACGCTCTGTTGGATGATCTCTCCCTGATTTAATGCACACCATTTGATTGTGATTAATTGGGTCAGATGTGATTGGTTCAAAGTTAATAATTAAAATAAAAGACTTCGTATAATAACCTGGCCTAAATTTTTATTCCATTAATAAACATGATAGGAGCTTTAGAATAGGACTTTAAACTAAGTTTATAGAAAGGGATTGAGCATTAGCTAGACCAAATAGATAAAAAGATCAATGGAAATATAAGGGACCAATTACAAATTTTAGACTAAGGTTTGGTCTTGTTAATAAACACAACTAAATCTTAGTAATAAATTTAAACTAAGTCAATGGCATATTTAAAGCATTCATGCATAAATTACCCTCGCTATTTTGAATTTTAAATCAAATGGCCTAAGCTAGGGCAATTGGGACAAGGATTTTGAGATGCTCAAACATGACTTCAACTTGGCTTTTGACACAACAAAGGCTAGTAAAGACCAAATTAACATGACACTTGACCTCTGATGAATACTTGAAAATAAGAAGTGAGTTAAACAAATTAGGCATCTATACTTTAAAAAAGCTCAATTACTTCAGTGCATTTTTGGATACTAACATATTGTATATTTATATTAATGTAAATGTTTTTTTAGTAATATTTTTTTTATAAGACTCACTATTTACCATTAATTTATATTTCTTATTTTTTTACTTAAATTAAATATATATATTAAACATTTACATGCAATCATTTTTTGTTTTTTGTTTTATCGACTTCTCTGCAATATCTATGGACCATCTTTAATAAATAAATCTAATTTACTGAAAAAATGAAATTAGATATTAATATACAACATTTTTATTTTATATTTTATTGACATTTTTCAAATATCTATATGACCATTGTTAGTTAATAGGAAGAAAATTTTATGGAACTATTGCTATTTGATAAGGTAAAAGAAAAGACAATTACAGAGCTCTCAAATGACATAAAAGTCAAAACCGATCATTAAATATTATCCACATCTACACAATATTTATAGGACCATTATTAATTGATGACAATTACAAAACTCTCAAATGACATAAAAGTCAAAACCGATCATTAAATATTATCCACATCTACACGATATTTATAGGACCATTATTAATTGATGACAATTACAAAACTCTCAAATGACATAAAAGTCAAAACCGATCATTAAATATTATCCACATCTACACGGTATTTATAGGACCATTAGCAAGACAATTACGTAACCGGCTCATATTCATGCTTCTATCAAATCGAATGGATAATGTACTGCATTTTTCTAGACTCGACAAATTTATCTGTGTTCGGAGATGTGTTAAATATCACCACACCACACCTTTCTCTGGCACACAAACGTTCTCCCAATATGGCATCATTTTATTCCTCTGAAGTTGAGATGCTTCCAATAGGACTTGCGATTTTCTTCATCTTCGTCTTCATTTTGTACAAATTCTTGATAAATAACAAGAAGCCTGTGCCTGATCAGCTGGGATTGCCACCAGGGCCACGTCCATGGCCCATTGTGGGAAATCTTCATCTGTTGGGGTCCCTCCCTCATCAGTCTCTCGCAAAGCTTGCAAAGAAATATGGGCATATCATGTTTCTACGCTTGGGCTCCGTTCCCACCGTCGTGGTGTCATCTCCTGCCATGGCAAAAGAGTTTCTCAAATCTCACGATTTGCTCTTCGCAAACAGACCGCCTATTTCTGCAGGGAAATACTTAGTCTACGATCGCAAAGACGTGGCATTTGCCCCGTATGGAGAGTATTGGAGGCAAATGAGAAAGCTGTGCACAATCGAGTTATTCACATTGAAAAGAACCAAGTCTTTCAGATGCGTGAGGGAGGAAGAGGTATCTGCAATGGTCCGCTCCATTTGGCTGGAGAGCCGACAAGGGATACGCTGCGTCGACCTGAGGAACCGCCTCTCATCCCTCACTCAAAATATCATCTGCAGAATGTTTGCCAGCAGAACATTCTCAGACGATGAACTGAGTGGAGGCCATAGCTTTAACGAAATGTTTTCTCAGATAACAGCCGTCAGCGGAGCCTTCTGCACTGGAGATTTCATTCCCTTTCTCGACTGGCTCGATTTGCAAGGCGTCCACCGTCGGATGCAAGCCGTTCAAAAAATATTTGATGGATTTGCTGAAAAAGTAATTGATGAGCACGTTACTAATAGGAGGGAGAAATCCAACGCGGAACAACAACATCGTGGAAAAGACATGGTGGACATCCTACTGGACACGGCAGAGTCGGAGATCCAGAAGGAGATGAAAATTACAAGGCTCCACATTAAGGGAATCATCATGGTATGTTTTAGCATTAATATTTCGCTTCGCTAATTGGAATTCGAATGATCAGCCGAGTGCTTTTGCATTAACGGCTTGTCTAACGAAAACATTCATTATTTGTCTATGACCTTTTTTGAGTGCAATAAAGAGTTCATTTGGCTAAAAACATTATAAAAAAAATTATTCAAAAGAATATTATGCATATTATTGCACTTCAAAGAAACTAACCATTCTTCTTTCTGTCCTTTTTTTGGCTTAGGATATTTTGACTGCTGCAGTAGAATCATCTATCACTACGGTAGAATGGGCAATGTGTGAGCTGCTGAGAAACCATCGTGTAATGGCAATAGCACAGCGAGAAATTGAATCAGTGGTGGGTAGACATCGTTTCTTAAAGGAGAGTGATGTGGCAAGCTGTGAATACTTCCGATGCGTAGTCAAGGAGACGTTCCGATTACATCCACCAGTGCCCTTACTTCTTCCGCACGAATCCATGGGAGCATGTAGTGTAGATAAATATTACATTCCTCCTAAAACAATGTTGTTTGTAAATGTATGGGCCATAGGAAGAGATGAGAGTGTTTGGGAAAATCCTTTACAATTCAAACCAGAAAGATTAATGGGAAAAGAAATAGATGTGAAAGGTCAAGACTTTGAACTACTACCATTTGGAGCCGGGAGAAGGGGATGCCCTGCTATTTCGATGGGGCTTTCTATTGTTGAGTTAACACTTGCTGAGCTCATACATTGTTTTGATTGGAGTGTGGAGGGCGAGGTGAATATGGATGAAGGTTTTGGAGTGACTGCTCCCAAAAAAATTCCACTTTTGGCTTGTCCCTCGTGGAGGTTGACCACAGAGAACAATTCAATATCCAGTGTTACAAACTTTGGGAAATGAATTTAACATGTTCTATTGTATAATGTTAAGCTATATATTATTACTATTATTGTACTGTAGTTTTGATTTTGGGGCCTTTTGGTCCGCCTCCTGTTCTGGAAATATATTTTGATTTCCTTTGTGAGATCTGCTTGTTAGATCATTTATACCATAAAATAAAGGCCACCCTTTCTTTATTATTCTCTATCAAAAAAATTATTATTATATTTTAATATTAAGGAGGTAAAGCTTTGATGCAAGCATAAAAGAAGGGGTTCACTTAAGGACTGCCTTTACCTCTGTGATGCATGGATAGAACACTCAAACTCTCTTATGGGCACACTTGAGCACACAACTAAACTTGGCACAAATCAACACGCTATCTTTATTGAACTCAACATGTTACAAAGAATGGATGCACACTCTTTGACACTCACACACATGCTTATATAGGCTTACTATAACAAAAACATGAAGATCATACACTTTCAGTCTCCCATAGACTAGTTCACCTTCAACTCCTTCTTTCCTTCCTTGGCATTCTCTCTTTCTTTATTTCGCTCTTCAAAGCTAACTCCTCTTCCCCAAATTCAAATATTTTATGAACTTTCTCTACCTTCTCTTGTTCATCTTCACCTTCCTTATCCCCTTATAAATGCTCCAAATCTATTCATTCATCCTTCTAGGCCGTTACAATTGTTTTAACTTTATTCAGGACATAACTCCTATTTGAATGAAATAATTGTTGTTGGTTTTCAAGCTACCCCATGGCTGTTCTATAATTTCCATTAAATATTATGTAAGCACCTCTACATGTAGACTAACGGTTTTGTTACTAATAAACACTACCAACTTTAAAAGGCCATAACTAGAGCATATAGACTCAAATTGACATTGTTGTTTTTTTTTAAATCCCACAAATCCTCTAGAGGAATCCAAATATGTAATGAGATTTTGGATTAGGGAATATATTGACATCATTTTAGCCTTTTTCACAAAACATATCCATTTTATCCCTTCAATGCACACAATGACATCCTAGATTGTACCAAATGTTGAGAGACTCAACCAACTTGCTTAGAACCACACAGCTATCTAAAATTACTCCTTATTTGATGTGCTTGATGCTACTAAAGTGTAGGAATTATACTCCCTTATATAATCTTCATCATACCAACAATGACAAACACACAAATAATACAACACGAACACACACCACTCTTTTTTCTAGTTGATGAAAGATTGAACAAACCCTTGGATGCTCCTACATCAGATACCTAAGGTTGTTAAAATATGATCCCATGCTCACATGGATGGAATATGTGTTAAAAACACTCTTTGTCACAAGGTATAATGACCATGCATCCCATTCCAACATGTACCAAGTACCTTAGCTGATTATTGTTATTTATTTACCATTTCTATCTCTTACTTGATAATTTAAATCATATTTTCTACTTATTTCTACTCTCTCTCTCTCTCTCTCTCTCTCTCTCTCTCTCTCTCTCTCTCTCTCTCTCTCTCTCTCTCTCTCTCTCTCTCTCTCTCTCTCTCTCTCTCTCTCTCCTTGTGGTATTAGACTCACCACAATATCTCTCAGTTGTGGGAGTTGACCCATTATAGACCATCCTCCTTCGCCAAAGGCATAATCAACTCTCAATCAACTCATTTGTGGTTTGAGACCCACTCTTAACCATCACCACCACCTAAAGGCCACTTTCATTTTTTCAAACCTTATCCAAACAATTGAAATATCACCTAAAACATCACATACCACTACTTGAAGTGTCTTACTCATGGATGAAATTGCATCTATCAACCCCAATAATAACATAAGTGAATTAACATACACTAGGGCATCCAAATGATAGCCTATAACATCTACAATATCTTCAAGGACTGCCCTTACCTTCACATCCTTTGTTGTATGCATTACTATAACTAGTAATCTTTCATCTCAATTACAACATTCGCTTCCTCCATATATGCTAGGGATGCCATAAACATCATTACCTCCTTCCATTTGGTGAGCTCAAGAGACTCACTCTTCAAACATAAAAAATCACATACTTGGGTTTATCTCAAATTCAGTTGGTCCCATTCATCTATCTCTAGACTATAAGATTATTCCACATCAAGCTTGGGATTGTCAAATCCTTCTCCATCATTCAGTTGTTCTAGGGAAATCCCTTCTTCCATGTAGTTTTATAAATGAACATTCACCTACACATCTTTAAAAACCAACTTTTTCAAATACTTGAATACACTCTTTTATCTCTATATCAAAATTAATACACCCACCCATATCTGGAATATCATCAACAACTAACTCTCTAATCATTATTTCCATATCCATCACTCGGTCAACATTTTTACTATATTTCTCATAACAATGAACATGTTGGACTGCACCCCACTTCATCATCATTTTAGCTACCATCTCCATAGTTGGACCCATATATTTTTAAAAAACATTATGTAAAATAAAATCTCCCTCAAACAACTCATCCACTACTCCATCATGACCTAAGGACATGTTGTCCAACTCCTCTTCAATTCTTGGACACTTCTTGTGAATTTCACTCTCATAATGGACTACCAATGGCCCACTTTCAACAACGATCATGGTTATTCTCTTCTCCTTATCATCTCTATTTTTATCTCTTTCACATGGCTAATAGTTCACTAAAATTTGATTGAGTGGATTAACTTTCACAACATATTCATCTAATGCTTCCAATTAGATAGTTGTAACTCTTTGTAGATGCATGCTTTGCTCACCTACAATTCTACATGGATGCAATCTTAACTCAACTATGTATTTCACTCAAATAAGTGCATCATTCCTTAGTTTTCATCAACCCTACTAGCATATAAAATAATGTTGAAAATATCATTGCCATCACAAACCAAGGAAAAATTAGAATTTTTCCATTAATGTAAGCTCACAATCTCTTTCCCATAATCACACAATGGGTCTCCTTCTCCTAGTGAATAATGTATCACCTCTACATCCTCCTCTATGCTAGATAACTTCCTATATGGGTTTCTCACAACTCTCATGCATCTTTTTGTTTTAGAAACTAGAATTAAGTTCTACATATATAAGCCTCATCTCCTTGTTGCTTTCCAAGGCAACCTTGTCTTTTGTGCACTTATGCACCTAAATGTTACGGCTTCAAGTAATCTTTGGCTATTCACATGATATGTTCTCATCCCTATTTCCTCTCTTATAAATATTCTTCATCTTCTCTTCTCTCTCAAGCCTCAAGACATGAAGCTTCTTCATCCACTCCGCTTTTTTTATTGGGTCCACAACATGACCCATCAGCTTAGAAACAAAATGTTCCCAAATTCTCACCTTGTTCTTGCCTTTTACTTATCTCCTCTCTTAGATAACTCTCCAATACTCAGATATAACTCCAAATCATCTCTTTCTTACAACCTTTATCATCATGGGGTCTCTAATATTCTCCTATTCAAATAATATCTCAAACTCCACTATCCAATTCATGGTCTCATTTTGGCTCTCTCTACCATAAAACAAAATAATATTGATAGTGGGTTTATCTCTTTAATTTATGTTCATCTCAAATGGTCTCTTTATTATTCTATTTTTTCCTCTCTCCAATACATCCAACTTTGCTTATATGGAGAACACCATCTCCAACATGTGTACTTCTTCACTTACAGCTGTAACATCTTCACTTTGTGTATCCTCCATCATATCCAATCTTGTTTGGACTCCCTTCAAAATCTTAACCAAGTCCTCTACCTCTAATGATTTTCTTCCTTTGTGTGTCATATCCTCTTCAACAAGTAAGATTTTATTTCATAATCTATAATAGTCTCAAAAAATATTCTCTCTATAATTTCCTCTCCACTTTCAGGACTTCTCTCACACCGATAAAAAACTCATACTCTCACCTATGTAATCTTTTCTTTAAAAACTTGAAAGTAACTCAAGCAAAATTATTTTACACTACCTATAATTGAATCATACTAGAGCCTTAAAACTCAACCCAATAAGTAAATACTTTTCTCTCATACCAAATGATGTAACCAAAAGAGAGGGCATATGCTTAAGGACTACATTTACATTTATGATGCGAGGATAAAACACTTGAGTTCTCCCATGGACACATTTGAGCATACAAATAAACCTGGCATAAATAAACACATTATATTTATTAAACTCAAAAACATGTTACAAATAAATTATGTACACACTCTCACAATCACACATGCCTATACTGGGTTATTAAAATAAAAACATGAAGAAGAACATACACTTTCAATCTCCCATATACTAGTTCACCTTCAGCTCCCTCTTTGCTTCCTTATATTTCTCTCTTTATTTATTTATCTCTTGAAAACTGACTCCTCCTCCCCTAATTCAATTTTTTTCTAAAATTTATTTGTATTCTCTCATGCCTCTAAACCTTATTTAACCCCTTATAAATGTTCTAAATCTATTTATTCATCTTTTTTAGCCATTACTTTGCTTCAATTTTATTGATGACGGAACCACCCCTATTTTCAGGTCAAAACCACTGTTGGTTGCAAAATCACCCCATGATGGTTTTTTAAATTCCATCGATGATTTCATAATCTCCATCATATGTAGACTAGTGGTTTGCATTACTAATAAAACAAACAACTTATGGAGTCCACAACTTGAGCATATGGACTCAGATTGAGATTATTTTTTATTTGAAATTGCACTACTCTTGGAGAGGAATCCAAATATTCAATCATATTTTGATTTAGGGAAGATATTGATGTCATTTTTTATTTGTATATATAGCCTATCTATTTTATCCCTTCAATTCACATAGTGACATTCTATATTGTACTGAATGTGGAGAGACTCAACTAACTTGCTTAGAACCATGTAACTATCTAAAACTAATCATTATTTGATGTGCTTAATTTTACTAAAATTTAGGAGTACCTTTGTTTCTTGGATCATCTTTATCATTCTATGAATGAAAAACATAAAAATAAGACAACAAGAACACATGTCACTATATTTTTGGTTGATGCAAGATTGCACGAATCCTTAGACACTTCTAAATCAAAATTTTACTTAAGTAATTAAAGGGTTATAAATATGTGATAAGAAATCTAGGAATTTTTTCTATTGTTTACCTCAATAAATTTATACCATATATCCTATTATAACCTAACAAAATCTTTTTATAACTTTAGTATTTTTTTCTTTACTATATATAAGTTTATTCTTCACCATTGTTAAAATTAGTCACATAAATAATCTAGGATACATATTGGCTAGTTCTTCCCATAAAATTTAGATAAAAATTTGTAAATATATTTTAATTTTAAATATATAGGTTGTGGATATTAGTTATATCTAATGGTAAGGGATTACAGTCTATTCCATATTTTTTAATAATGTGTAATAAGCTGCTCTTGGTAATGAAAGTTTATAAAAAAATATTCTTGATAAATATTATAGATTAAAAGAAGGTATATTATCAATAATTACACACATTTATAATAAAACATATTTATTGATAATTTTCATTATAAAGTGCATTAATTAGTGATAGGTAGAAATTATATACATTTGTAATTCAATATAATTTACATTATAGATTATATTTATTCTTAATAAATTTTGCATACTAAAAAAATTGCTAAGTATTAATTAGAGACATATCCCTAATTTCTTTTTCTTTTTCTTTTTCTTTTGTCTTATGTAAATAGACATTACAATTCTTCATTTATTTATTTAAATTTGAATCAAGTTATGAAAAGTGTCTTATTAATAATATGTGTTTAACAATGAATAACTTATGTTCTTGAAAGTGTGTTCATAAGTTCAAATCTTTTAGGAGGTAAGGTAGTATGCCTCATATTTGAAGTAAAATTATGTTTTAATATACTTTCCGACCATTAAAAAATATGATTATCATCATGAACCTTAAAAAATACTTTACCCTACTTTCTTAAAAGGTTGATAATGATTATTACATGAAGCATTTTCTAATATAATAAAATACTATATGTAAAATATAGTAAATAGAAATATTTTAAAAAGTATAGAAAGAATTGAAAATATTAAATAATTTTTCATGAGAGGAAACTTGATATACTATTATTTTATGTTTTTAATGTCATCCTTGTTTTCACTTATTTCTTTCCTTTCTCACATTCTATACTGCATATGTAGGAATCTCAAAACTAGTCATGCATTTATTATGCTTAGACCACCATGTTCTAAAATGGCATCCACCCTCTCTGATACAAATATTTTTGGAAGAAATGGGAAGGATGGTACCCAAGAGAGCCAAAACATTTACGAAAAAATTCTATAATGATGTAAAACTTATGACTCACCCTCTTACCCTGACATATGTTTAAAGTCAGATGTCATAGATAGTGTTTGTAAATGATATGAAAATTATTCCATTATTTATTATTATTTTGGTCATATCCCCTCAATGAAATCCATAAATTATTGGTTTCTACATACCTGGGAGCCCTTGGGTGTATATGTCAATGGCATTTAAAAACATAGAAAGGATTTCTTTCCTTTTATCCTTCAAGGATCCATCTCAAGTCCAAGTGATTCTAGCTAAATAAAGTTTTTTGTTCTTGATAGACATGATTTTGGTTTTATCTAAATAAACAAGTGAATTCAAGTTCACTGACCATGATTTCCTTCAGGGGTTGGTTTTGATTGAGCTACCTAGATTCCTAATTCCTCTATGGTCCTTTCTTGAATAGATTGTCTAGCCCATAGTGTGCGACTTATGCCATGAGCCAACCAAATTATATTCCATAGGCCATAATATGTGGGTATTATTTGAATTAAACTTGACCAAGGATATAAAACGATCCATTTATATTTAATTGTATAGTGAGTATTGGGTGAATAAAGTTATATATTTTAATCTTCCTAACACTTTATAAAAAATTTAGTCATTTAAACACCAGATCAAAAAAAACCCCTCATGGGTCAATCAAGACCCTCATTTAAATGAATAAAAGCTAAGAATATAAAGGTGGTAAATAATAATAGCATTTTGATGATATCAACCAACACAAATTCATAAACTGGTAAAAAACCTACCCCTTCAGTTGTTATTCTCTATATACAAACCCTTTTCTAATGCACATAATATAAACCCACCTCCTAATAATCTTAGCATTCCAATGGCTTAGAAAATCCATGTTTCTCAAGTTATATATCCTTAGGTAATAATTAACATAATAGGATATCTTGTATAAGTAGTTCCTTCTCTAGGTGGTCTCATAGCCCCCAACATGGTGGTGACAACTCTCCATGAGAGAATAATGGGGCTAACCACTGCTCCATTTAATTTTTCCAAACCAACCTAGTATATTTGTATCTCTGTAAGATATATAATATGGACAAGGTGAGCTTATTACGGATGATTTTTCTCAATTAATATCATATCTTAGAACATTTGATTCCTCATACAGTTCTCTCAAAAATTCTCTGTGCAAAATGTTTATCAGTACTTGGGATCTTTAGATTTTTTTGTTTGTATGAAGTTAAATTATTGGGGTTTATTTTTCATAATAATTTAAAATGCATCTAGTCTAACACCACTCAATTATCCACTTAGCATGACTATGGACATGGTGGTGCCAATATACTCATTTCCTTGAAGTTTTCTTCCTTAATTATTTCCATAGGGGATGATATGTCACACCAATCCATTTAGATTCTTCTTGATGATAGTGGGAATTATTTAGGGGTTCTCAACATACATGCCCCTAATGATGGCCTTGATAAAGTGAATTTATGGTGATATTTAGTTGAAAACCTACCCCTTACCATATGGCTTATGCGTGGGGGTTTTAACATGATGGAGAGTCTCAAGGATAAATTTGGTGAATTACTGATGAGATGGTGCATCAGAGAATTTAATGCATTGCTACACCCTTAACCATTGGTGTGTCTAGAGATATGTGTGGCTGACTTGTGGCTTACATACCTCTATTATATACTTTTTACATTTTTATATGGTTTTAGATAGGTTAGTCTATGAAATAACCCCACTAAGTAGACTATATATAGGAGGTAGGGGTTAGTCTTTATTCATTATGTTAAGTATTATGCCATTAGAGGATTGTTATGGAGGTTTCCCCCTCGAAGTGTCTTTTCTATATTATCTAGTATTTTGCTCTACTATCAGTTATTGTTGTGTGATCTCTCATATTTACTTATTATGTATGATATAAAATCATTATGTGTGAACATATAAGTAATTTAATTACAAGTGGTATCAGAGCCTTGATTTGTGCAAGTTTCTTATGTCATTTTTATTTGTGGATCTGGTGAGGTGTGTCTTCTCAGAACAGTGGGAGTGAAAAAACATAACATGAAATCTGGGAAGAATTAATTTTTTTTGTCAATGCAGTATTGCTTAGAACGCTTTTTTGAAAAAATATTTAAAAAAAGTATGGAAAAAAATTTCCTTTTGCACAATTATAGTCATTGGATTCATCTCAATGAGATGATTGTAACAATATATTCTATCAGTATAATTTTTTGGTTCTAAAATTTTTACCCTAGTGCATAAAGGCAGTCATTGGATTCATCTTGGCAAGGTGCTCACAATGGTACCATCTCTTAGTACACTTTTTTTAGGTAAAAACCCTCCTATGGTTTATCTATGGTAGGTCCTAATACTCAGGGAAGAAAAGGGGGAAAAGAAAATCCTAAGACTCCTATCGATGACATGGAATCTAGAACTTCAGATCTGATGATTTCTTAGCTTCAGGAAAACATAAAGAACTTGATGAGGCATGATGATTTTTTTACAGTCCAATCTAATGTTTCAAGGATGCATGGAGATATTAATGGGGTTCATAATGAATTGTATCATATCACTATGCAATTTCCTTACCTTACATCTCAGTTTCAATCCAACAACCCTCCACTTCAACATTCAAATCCTCTTCTCAACACCAACAAATTCCATGCTCGTATGAAATTGATGTTTCTAAAAGTGAAAATGCATAAATTCAATGGTAAATATCATGTCACTTGGATTACCCAAATTGAGAATTTATTTGAGCTACATCAAACCCCTAGTTCTCAGAAGGAGATAGTGGCATCTCTATATCTGGCACCTGAGTGATCCATTTGGTATCATTGGTTATGTGCACAAAATAAAAACAATGGTGCTCTTGTTACATGGTCTATTTTCACTAAGGGTTTTTTGGCTCATTATAAAAATTATGTCTCTAAGAACTATTTTAGTCAATTAGCCAAACTGTAACACATAGGAACTATGAAGCATTATATTCATCAGTTTCAAAATCTCTCTTTATGAGTAAAAGATATCACTAAGGAAAATTTGAATAATCTATTTTTGGGTGACCTCAAAGATAACATCTAATTTTAGGTTTGAATGTTTAACCCAACATCTGTATTAGAAGTTATCCCTAGGGAATGTATGACAGAAGAAAAAAAGATGGTCAAAAGGAAAACTTTCACTACTGATCATGATCACACCTTTTTAGCACCATCATTTCCATATCCCACTAGATTATCACAGTGAAAAATTGAGGAGAATCAATCCAAATGGTTGTGTTATGGTTACAACAAAAAATAAAGTAAATATTGCCATTGTGTTGAAACAAAGTTGTTTTACATTGAAGGTGCAAATGATGATGAAGATGATGAAGAAGTACATGGTGAGGATGTATTAGGACCTAAGGAGGAATATGAATGCTCTCAACCTACTATTTATTGTCATGCCCTTTCAAGTATTAGTACTCCCCAAACTCTCAAAGTGATGGGTTTCTATAAGAAATAAAAGGTCATTGTCTTGATTAATTCTGGGAGCACACACAACTTTATTAATAGTAAGTTGGTTGCTCATTTGAACTATTTCATTTATCCAATTATAGAATTTTAGGTTATGATTTTAAATGGTGGTACTGTCAATTATTTTTAAAAATTAATAGTATTAAGCTAGCGATGGGGGACTGCTTGTTGGGTTCTCCTATGTTTTATATTCCTATGGGTGGAGTTGATATTATTTTGAGTGTACAATGGCTCACCACTTTAGGAACTATTGAGATGAATTTCCAAGAATTATTCATTTATTTTCATCTTAAAGAAAAGACATTTGAGCTAAGGGGATTAAGGGCTAAATCTCCACAACTTGTTAGCTCCTATCAAATGACAAAGATTCTCTATAAGCATGCTGAATGATTTGTAGCTCATTTTTTTTCCATGGAAGTATAATCAACTCAACCATCTCCACCTCTTGATCTACAACAAGTGATTGATTCCTATTCTATTATTTTTGGTGACATGTCAAAATGACTTCCACATATCCATACATATGATCATGCTATCAAACTTATTCTTGGAAATACACCACCCAACATGAAGCCATACATGTATCTCTATACCCATAAAAGTGAAATTGAAAAGATTATATAGGAGATGTTGGATGTAGGAATCATTTACCACAACCAAAGTGAATATTCTTCACCATTTTTCATGGTGAGAAATAAATATGACACCTGGAGGATGTGCCTTGACTACATAGAAATCAACAAGTACGCTATCAAAGATAAGTTTTCTATTCTTCTCATTGATGATTCACTAGATGAATTGAATGGTGCTTTCAATTTTGCCAAGTTAGATTTGCATTCTGGGTATCATCAAATCTAGATCCGTGATGAAGACATACCTAAAATGGCTTTCAAGATTCATGAGGGCAATTATGAGTTTTTGGTTATGCCTTTTGGTCTAATAAATACAACATCTACTTTCATATTTTGATGAATACTATTTTTAAGCCATTTTTAAGGAAATTCATTTTGGTATTCTTTGATGATATCCTCATTTACAGTAAAAATTTGGAAGACCATTTGCAACATGTGAAACAAGTACTCTCCATTTTGGAACAACATCAATTATATGCCAAACCTTCCAAATGTACTTTTGAGGCTTATGAGCTTGAATATTTGGGTCATCTAGTTTCTTGTGAAGGATTGAAAGTGGATCTTAAAAAAATCCAAGCAATGGTGGACTAGCCAATTCCTAAGACACTCAAGAAACTATAGGGATTATTGGGGCTAACTAGTTACTATAATAGGTTTGTAAAAAATTATGGTAGTATTGTAGCCCCACTCACCTCTTTGTTGAAAAATAATCCTTTCACTAGATTGACATAACTACTCGAGAGTTTAAACAATTTAATTAGCTATGTGCACTAATCGAGTATTGGCCACTCCTATTTTTTCCAAGACTTTTGTGGTTAAATGTAATGCATCTAGGTATGATATGGGTGTTGTACTCATATAAGAAGGTACACCACTTTTATTTGAAAGTCATCAACTAAAGAGTAAAAATTAGCACAAGCCTATCTATGAGAAAGAAATGATGGCCATTTTGCATGCAGTCAAATAATGGAGACCTTATTTGATGGGTCATCACTTTCAAGTAAAGATTGATCATGATAGTCTTAAATATGTTTTAGAACAACGTTTATCATCTAAAGAACAATAGAAATGCGTAACTAAGATGTTAGGCTATGATTGTGAAATAGTTTAAAAAAGGTCAAGGACAATGTGGTGGTAGATGTATTATCTGAAAAGGATGAATCAGTTGAGGCATTTCTATATGCCATAACCATTTTTTAGGTAGATTGGCTAGACGAAGCATGATTAGAATGGGAACATGATAGTGATACCCATGAGTTGATTCAAAATCTTCAGCAAGGTTTAGGTGTATTTTTAAAATTCACATGAAGGGGTAATGCATTATGGTAAAAACATAAATTGTACCTATATAATAATTCTCATCTTAAACAAAAAATCCTTTAAGAACTTAATACAACTCCAATTAGGGGTCATTCAAGATTTTTGAAAACCTATCATAGAATCAAGTAGGATTTTTTTTGGGAAGGACTCAAGAGGGATGTCCAAAAATATGTGGTTGAATGTATGATCTATCAGTAAAACAAAGGTGAAACAATCAAAACCCAAAGTCTTTCATAGCCTTTATGCATCCCTAGCCAGCATTGGGAAGAGGTATCTATGGATTTTATTACAGAGTTACCAAGATCTAATGGTCAAATGTTATCATGGTTTTTGTGGATCATCTCAGTAAGTATGCTCATTTTTGTTCTTTATCATAGCCATTTATTGATAGTATAGTAATTATTTATTTTCTCAATATAGTTCAAAAACTACATGAGACTTCTAAGATTATTATCAGTGGTAGACATTCCATTTTAACTAGTAATTTTTGGACTAAGTTATTTACATGTTTGGGCACTCATTTGGCTCATATTTCATCCTATCATCCTCAGTCTAATGGACAAACTAAGGTAGTCAAAAAATGTTTGGAAGGATATCTCCATTGTTTTATTTCTGATAAAAAGGATAAATGGGTTCATTGGTTGTCACTTGTTGAATGGGGGTATAATACTTATGTTTATAGTTCTTCCAAAATGTCTCCCTTTGTGGAACTATATGAATACCACCCTCCATCCATCACTTCAACCTTGAAGGTCTATCTTAAGGTTTGTGTAGTTGAAGAACATATTCACCATCAACAGGAGGTCCTTGCAAGTTTACATGAAAATTTAGCTATGGCCCATAATCGTATGAAGCAACAGGTAGATCAACACAAAAGTGAGAGGCATTTTGACATTGGTGATTGGGTCTTTGTCACTTGAATCCATATAATCAAATGCCATTAAATTATCAAAAAAAGGATAACAAGCTATCCCCTAAGTATTATGGACCTTATTAGATCTTGTATAAAATTGATAGTATGGCCTACAAGTTAGAGTCTCCTTCATCCACTCACATACATCTAGTATTTCACGTATCAAACCTAAATAAATTCATTGGACATAGAGTTGACATTTAAATATAATTACCAAAACTAGATGAGGAAAATGTCATTAAATAAGAAAAAAAGGATAACAAGCTATCCCCTAAGTATTATGGACCTTATCAGATCTTGTAGAAAATTGGTAGTGTGGCCTACAAGTTAGAGTTTCCTTTATCCACTTGCATGCATCTAGTATTTCATGTATCAAGAATGAATAAATTCATTAGACATAGAGTTTCCATTTAAATAGAATTACTAGAATTGGATGAGGAAGGAAGAGTTGTTCTTGATCCCTAGGTGATCCTTCACATGTGCACTAAGTAGCTACATTCCAAAGTGATTATAGTGTACCTGATCAAATGAAATAATTTACCATGTAAGGATGCCACTTGGGAGGATGCAAAATTTGTGCAACAACATCTAGAGTTATCAAAATGTTGAGGAAAATGTTGTTTTAAAGGGGAGGGGCTTGTTATTACTTTAACCATTGGTATGTCTATGGATATGTGTGGCTGACTTATGGCTTACATACCTCTTTTTTATACTTTTTACATTTCTCTGTGTTCTTAGATAGGTTGGCCTATGGAATAACCTTGGCTAAGTAGACTATATATAGGAGGTAGTGGTTAGTCTTTATTAATAATGTTAAGTATTTTGTTATTAGTGAATTGTTGTGGAGGTTTCTCCCTTGAAGTGACTTTACTATCTTATCTAATTTTCTGCTCTGTTATCAATTAAAGTTGTATGATCTCTCATATTTTCTTATTCTATGCAATATAAAATCATTCTCTGCAAACATATAAGTAATTTCATTACATGCATGGTATTAATTAAAAAAATAATAAGGCATAGTTGACCTTTTGTTCTGATGGATCATAATAACTTCCATTTCTTAGTTTACATCATCCAACTATCATTCTAGCATTGATAGGTTCCTTAATATATTAGACCATCTTATGCTATTAGAGAAAAATATTTTTTCTTTTATTAATTCCAATGGGTATCCTATCATTGTGAATTCTAAATACTTTATCTCCAACCACAATCTAATCATCTATAAAGTAGAATGGATAAACAACCACTTTAGACTACCATGTAGTCAATTTTTCCTCAATATATCCCTCCTTTGATATGATTGAACCATCTATATAACATATCTTGAGTTTGGAATATTTCACCTCAACCACCTTTTACTACTAGTGGGATAGAGTTGTTAAATGAGGCTATCCTTTATACCACCACCTTTCTCTGCCATTATGGCAAACATAATTATCATATTCAAAAGTAGGAGACGAGGTCATGTTCAAAGAATACTAGAAGATCTTCTCTTCCTTGAGTTAAACAATTTTTTTGTAGTTGTAAACTCATACCACATCTTTAAACATTAACATAAAGTGGTAGACAGCTATGCTACCAAATGAGTGTAGCTTCTCCCTCACCTTCGTTGGCTCAAAATTGATGATAAAGATTCCAAGGATTTTCTCAAATATCTTAGAGCTAAACAATATTGAAAATATATCAAGGAAATTAATTCATCCTAATTGAGACTCATTACTCTTCTTACCATATTTTTTACTTTATGGTATCATTATAAATTAGTGTTTAAATCTTAGGAGGAAATAATTGAGAGGACTCAGGATTTACAAGAATGCCTTAATGTGGTTCCATACAAACTCAATATTTTTGATAAATTACTATGTGATGTGTCTTTATATATTCATGTTCTCTCTCAGGTCATTCATTTCATGATAAATGACAAAGCCCAGGGTATTTATGGCTTCCTTTATGAATTATATAAATCCATCTAAGAATTCAATGGTCTTAACCTGCTAAAATTTTACAAAGAAGCTATACAAAAAAAAATTGGGTTCGCTCATTAATTAAGACATTATTAAATTCATACCTAAACTGATAGGCCCAAAAAATATCACCATCTAACACTCGATCACCCTTTTGAATGTTTCTTACAAGATCGTTGCTAAAGTTATTTATAACTTCCTCTAGCTCATCTTACATACCAATGTCAAACCTAAGCAAATTGGCATTATCAATTGTAGATATATTATTTATAACCTTATTAATGTGTGGTAAGGTATGGAATGTGTGAGAGAGTCTACCAGAGAACCAATTTTCCAAATCCTAATTTTGGAAAAGCTTGTGATAGGATTGAATGGACTTTCATTCTAAACATGATCCATGGTCTTGGTTTTGGCCAAATATTTTATCCTTCACCTCATAAATTTCCTCCTATAGCTCCCAAATTCTATCCTTCTTTCTATGATTTCCCTAACTAGTCAATTTGATAGACCCCACCTTTCCTTTCTCATACCTCTCCAAACCCAATGACTACCCCCACACTCACACCTTCTCTCAACCTTACTCCTTATTTAGCCCTCTCACCATAATTTTTGATATATCCACCAACATATTGTCTCATTCTATATTATGCATATTATTTCACTGCAAATAAACTAACCTTTATTTTTTCCTTTTTTTGGCTTAGGATATATTGACAGCGATAGTAGAAACATCTATCACTATGGTAGAATGGGTAACATGTGAGATACTAAGAAAACGTCATGTAATGGTAATATCATAATTGATAAATTAATTCAATTATGTGTAGACATCATTTTTTAAATGAGAGTGATGTGGCAAGCTATGAATACTTCCAATTTTTAGTCAAGGAGACATTCTAATTACATCCACTAGTGTTGTGACTTTTTCCACATGAATCCATGTGAGCATGTAGTGTAGATAAATATTACATTCCTTATAAATTATTTTTATTTTGTAAATGTATGGCCCATTGTAAGAGATGAGAGTGTTTGGAAGAATCCTTTACAATTCAAACCCAATATATTTATGGGAAAAGATAGATGCAAAAGCTCAAGACTTTGAATTACTACCATTTAGAATAGGGAGAAGGGGATGCCTTGATATTTTGAAGGGTATTTATGTTGTTGAGTTAAAAAAATTTGATCACTCATATATTTTTTTTTATTATAGTGTGGAGGTGATGTAAATATGGGTTAAGGTTTTGGATTGATTATTCCTAAAAAAGTCCGCTTTTGGCTCATCTCTCATGGAGGTTGGCCATAGAGAACAATTCAATAGCTAATGTTACAAACATTGGGAAATGAATTTAACATGTTACAATCTATAATTTTAAGCCACATAATATTAATATTATTGTATTGTATTTTATCTTGTTTGGGTTTTTTGGCTATCTCCTTTTGTTTTCCTAGAAACATATTTTGAATTTCTTTATCATATATGCTTAAGAGATTCATTTGTACCATAAAAAAAGGTTAATTTTTAATTATTATTCTCTATTAAAAAAATATTATTATATTTTAATATTAATAAGTTACTGTTTTTATCTAAGAACAAGAGAGTGGATCCACTTAAGGACTACCTTTACCTTTGTGATGTATGGATAGAACACTCAAACTCTCCCATGGACACACTTGACCACACAATTGAACTTGGCACAAATCAACACACTATATTTATTAAACTCATCAACATGTTATAAAAAATTTATACACACTTTATCACACTCACACACATGTGTATGGGTTATTGATATAAAAACATGTAAAATAACATACACTTTCAATCTCTTATAGACTGGTTCACCTTCAACTCCCTCTTTTCTTCCTTGGAGTTCTCTCTTTCTATCTTTATCTCTTCAAACCTAACTCCTATTCCACCAATTCCAATCATCTCTAAACTTTCTCTACCTTTTCCCATGCCTCTTCACCTTCCTTATCCCATTATAAATTCTCCAAATCCATTCATTCATCTTTCTAGGCTATTATTTTTGTTTTAACTTTATTCAGGATGAAACCATCTCTATTTATAGGCTATAACTATTACTAGTTATAAAATCACCCCACAATGGTTCCATAACTCGAACTACCAATAGTGTAACCATTTTTATATGTAGACTGATGGGTTCATTACTAATATAAACTAACAACTTCTTGAGGTCATAACTTGAGCATACAAACTCAGATTGAGATGATTTATTTTTTTAAATTACACTACTTTTCGAGAGGAATCCTAATATGCAATCATATTTTCATTTAGTTGATATATTTATGTCACTTTTATATATATAACACTATATTTAGTGAGATTCAAAGGCTCAAAAAATAAACATGGTCTTTAACCAGTCGTTCATCTTCAATATTGAAGAATAATAAGGTTTACATATTTATATGATTTTTCCAATAATCACTCTCTTAAAATATAGGTAAGTTGTTATAAAAAACATATAACCCATGAAAATATAATAAAATAGAGGGGAGGTTAGTCTTCTGTTAGTACAATAAAACAAATTAAATTAAAACACTAAAATCCTAACACCTCCGGCCAAGACACTAGGGAGATTGTAGGTAACAAGAAAGCATATGGAAAAAAAAACTAAAACATTAAAAAAAACACTCATTTACCTTCCTTGAAGTTCCAAATGGATTTTTGAATGGATTTCTTGATTTATTCATCAATAAATATTCATCAATGGATCTTTTTTTGCTTCACATTTACTTGGCACCTTGGCCTGACTGATTTACTTAAAAATTTGGCATGGCAACACTAATTGCATTAAGCATATCTCTTCAAATTAGCATTATAAAACTACACTATAAATTATTTCAATACATTTAGGCATAATAAATTTACACCAAGAGAGCTTAAACATCAATGGGTATGGCCTTGTATTTATATCCTTAAAAGTTAACCCTCATCCAAGGTGAGTTAAGGTTGACATTAAACATGGAATCAGTCTGAAGTCAATTCGAAGGCCATTTGTGGATATAATTGGGTGTCTATACAAACTAATAACCAAATATTATCTCTACATTATTTGTTTCTCAACAAATCACTTATAATAATATTTTTTATTATTGCTTACAACTTATTATTAGCACTCACACTAAATACATGTTCACAGTAGATAAATTATGAACATTCTCTCCCTTAGTGTGAACGTAGGGATGTCAAGTTCACAAAAAAATGCATCTAATATTACATTAAATAGAAGATATTATTACATCCATGTTTTTATTGTATAATTTCTTTCAAATATTTATTCAAAATTTATGACAAAAGGTGAAGGACACATAAAAGATAACTCAAGACACAAAATTAAAATGTCTACAGAAATTGACAAAATAAAACAAAAATCTAAGTATTATTAACAATAAAACCTAAAAAAAGACCCATAATTTTATGATCTAAACCAAAAATAAAAGTATTAAAAAATTAAAATGTTAAAAAATGATACTTAAAATTATATTAAAAAATA
This sequence comes from Torreya grandis, assembly GCA_037957365.1. Taxonomy (NCBI): domain Eukaryota; kingdom Viridiplantae; phylum Streptophyta; class Pinopsida; order Cupressales; family Taxaceae; genus Torreya; species Torreya grandis. The sequence continues at coordinate 5,996,679 of JARHVA010000245.1, read as the reverse complement.
AATAAACTTAATATAATAGCATACAACCTAATTGACAATAAAATAAATACACATATAACTCTTAATACATATATTTAAATAAAAATTAAATACTAATTCATACTGAACTAAATTAAGAATAAACTAAATAACAAACTAGATTTAAAAAATTAAAACTAAATAATAATAAAATATATTAAATGAATCTTAAATCTATAACTACTAAAATAAAGTCCATTACAAAACCATGAGATAATAAATAAAACCACGTTGTAGATACTAAAACCAATTTTCAAAATAAAAAAAACCACGCAAAAAACCTAAAAACAATAAATAACTAAACCTAGAATAAAACTAAACCTAAAAATATCTATGAACCTTTTTTTTCTTCACTATCGCATCAAGATGGAGCTCAATGGCAAGCAAGAAAATAGAGGGTGATGATGTGGCAAGAGATATTTAAATAGGTGGAAGAGGACATCAGACTTGGATTTGATGCATAGGTCAGATGATTTTTTTTAACTAGGGAAATCGAGCTTTAGCCTAGCATCCTTGAGCTTATTCAACTCTAATTTAAATAGGGTGAGCCACCCTATAACCCCTAGCAAGATATGTAAATGCAAGGGTAACCAGTCTCATGGGGCCTAGGGGTATTGAACCTTGGTGGGGGATGGTAAATCATAGGGCACATCACATGGCCTCACCCTTGCACAAATAGTTCAGTTGATTGTTGAAGCTAGTTGTGTTGAGAGCAAGGACTATTAGGACTAGGATAAATTAGGATCCAAAGGTAGTCACCATGGGAGGAAGATGTGGAGTACGGAAAGGAGAGCATTTGAACTGGATGTCATTTGTGGAGGATTGTGTGATAGATCTACATTGAAAGGATCCATAATATGTAACTGAGTTGGAAAAGGCACATCTATAAAATTGTTCAAAGTCATGAGGCAAAGAGTAGGTATACAAGTTGTAAGGAAATATTAAAGACAAAAAATAGCCATTGAGTGTGATGTTAAAAGATCAACAAGTTGGAGATAGGTTTTTATTGATATGTTGAGTGGAGGTGATGCTATGGAATCTGTAATATGGTAGAGAAGAGACATCTGAATCAAATATGTAGGGCATAGAAGTGATAAATCTTTAAATAAAATTCCTTGATTACAAAAATATGGCTCTGATTATACATGCAAAGTAGATTTAGGATCTTAAATGATGAGTATATCCTACTATGGTCTAGTCCAAAAGATGTTCAAACTAAAAAATGATGTGTGTGTGTGTGTGTGTGTGTGTGTGTGTGTGTGTGTGTGTGTGTGTGTGTGTGTGTGTGTGTGTGTGTGTGTGTGTGTGTGTGTGTGTGTGTGTGTGTGTGTGTGTGTGTGTGTGTATCACATACTACAAAAACATATAGATAAATATATGTAATTTTTTATTTATATAATTATTAAAAATCTTTCAATATGTCAACTGAATTTGTAGTGGTCTACACTACATTACCACTGACAGACAAAAATAATTCCTTTAAAATGGTAAGCATAATGGACGTGATCTTCACTCCAAAACCCTTTTTAAGAACAAGACGTGAATCACAGAGAGGTCCCTCAAGGTACCTACTCTGATATTAAATATAAAATAACCCCATATTAATTGAGAATCTAAGCCTCAAAACACAAACATATTATTCAAATATTCATTCATCTTCAACATTAAACAATAGTAAGGTTTATATATGTGTATATGTTTTTTCAATAATCACTCTCTTATAATATAGATAAGTTGTTCTAACAACTTACAACTTACTAAACAAATATTATCTCAATGTGATTTTATTCCCAATAAATCACTTATAATAAAATTTGTTATTATTACTCACCATATTTACTAATGTTCATGCTAAATACGTATTCACACTAGATATTCTCAATAATTTTCTCCCTTTCCACACAACCTATCTTTTTTAGTCCTTTAATGTACATAGTGGCATTCTAGATTATACCAAATGTTGAGAGACTCAACTAACTTACTTGGAACCATGTAGCTATCTAAAATTAATCCTTATTCAATTTGTTTGATGATACTAAAGTTTAGGAGTATTTATATTCCCTTGGATCATCTTCATCATTCCAAGAAAGATAAACACATAAAAAATACAACACAAACACATGCTACTCTATTTTTGGTTGATGAAAGATTATATGAATTCCTAGATACTCCTACATCAGACACCCAAGGATTTTAAAATGTGATCCCCTCTCACATGGATGGAATAAGTTTTAAAACCAATATTTTTAGCATGATCCATAATGACCATTACATCCCCTTCCAATATGTACCAAGTACCTCAACTGATTATCCTTATTTATTTCCCATTTCTAGCTCCTATTTGCTAATTTAAAATATGTTTTATATTCATTTTTTCTCTTTATCTCTCTCATTATGGTATTATATTCATCATAATCTCTCTCATTTGTGGTCTTTGACCCACCATAAACCATCCTCATCCACCAAAGGCATAACCAACTCTGAATCAACTTACTTGTGGGTTGAAACCCACTCTTAACCATCCACCACCACCTAAATTTCAATTGTTGGATAACCTAAAACATCACATACTAATGCTTTCAGTTGCTCACTCATGGATGAAATCTCATCTATAAACCATAATCTCAATATAATGAAAATATACACTAGAGAATCCAAATTATATCTCATGACATCTATAATATCTTCGAGGATTATCCTTACCTTCACATCCTTTATTGTCAGCATCACTATGTCAAGTAATCTCTTCATCTTAGTTGCAACATCCACTTCCTATTAACATATTAGATCTATCATAAACATCAATAGCTACTTCTTCCACTTGGTGAGCTAAAAAAACTCACTCTTCATACATGCAATATCACATACGTGAGTTGATATCAAATGTGGATGCTCCAATTCATCCATATCCACACTATAATATTATTCCACATCAAGATTGAGCTTCTCAAATCCTTATCCATCATTTAGTTATTCTAGGGACAACTCTTCTTTCATATACTATTTTAAATGAATATTCATCATATATCTCTTTGAGAACCAAATTATTTCCACACTCTAAGACACTCTCTTATGTCCATATTAACTTGAAGACACTCATCTATGGCTATAATATCATCACCAACTATCTCTCCAATCATTATTTCCATATTCGTTACTTGGTAAACTTCTTCACTTTACTTTTTATACCAATGAATATGTTGGACTGCACCATACTTAGTCCTCTTCTTAGCTACTATATTCATAGTTGGACCTAAACATTTCACAAACAAAGTAGGAATAACAAATACTCAATCAAATAAAAATCCACTACTCCATCATGCCCCAAGGACATGTTTTCCAACTCCTCTTCAATGCTTGCATGATTTTCATTAATTTCACTCTCATAATGGACTACCAATGACCCACTCTCAAGTACTCTAATATTTGTTTTCTTCTCATTATCATTTTTATTTTTATCTTTTCCACATACTTGATCCTTCACTATAATCTCCTTGTGTCCACTATATTACACAACATCCACATTCAATGCTTCCACCATGGAAACTTACAACTCTTCTTGGTTGCGTTCTTCACTCACATACAAATCTACATCACTACAATCTTCACTCAACTCTATTGTTTGACTCAAATAAATGTATATCATTCATTAGTTATCCTCAACCCTACTACTATCCAAAATAAAGTTGTAAATTTCATAGTCACCATGAACCAAATAAAAATTATAATTTTTCCACTAATGAAACTTCACAATCTCTTGTCCATAATCACACAATGGGTCTCCTTCTTCAGGGGAATAATGTGTCACCTCTACATCCTCCTTCACATAGATATATTCTTCTATGGGATTCTCATAGCTCTCATACATCCTATTATTTTTAAAATTATTATTGGGATCTACATATATAAGCATCTTCTCCATATTACCTTCCAAGGTAACTTTATCATTCATTCACCTCCATGCTACTTCTTGAAATATTCATTTTCTACTAAAACTTTAAATTCTCATCCTTTTTGCCTCTCTTAGTATTCTTCTTCATATTACTTTCTCTTTCAATCCTAAAGACATGAAGCTTCATCATCCACTCCACTTGCCTTCTTTGATGCACAACATGACCCATTAATTTTAAAACCATATATTCCCTGCTTCTCAACTTTTTCTTTCATTTTTCTTATCTCCTTTCTTGGAGAAATCTCTAATACTCAGTTGTAACTCCACGTAATATTTTTTTCAACCTTAACCCTCATTAAGTCTTTAATATTCTCCTCTTTAAATAATATCTCTAACTCCACTATCCAATTCATGATCTCATTTGGGCTCTCTTTACCAAAAAAAAACAATATTTCTAGTGGGCTTACCTTTTTCCTTTATCTTGATCTCAACTAGTATCGTTTCTATTTTATCTAGTCCTCTCTCCAAGACATCCAATTTTTCCTATAGGGATAAAAAAAATATCTAAATTTTTTTATTATTCACTTACAATTGAAACATCTTCACTTTCTACATCATCATGTCAAATCTTGCTTGGACTCCCTTCAACATATCTTGCAAGTCTTCTACCTCTATTGTTATTCTTCCTTTATGTGTCATATCTTCTTTAACAAGAAGGATTCTCTTTCAATACCTATAATATACTAAAAAAAGAGTCTCTCTCACTTCCTCTCAGCTTACAATACTTCTTTCACACCTGCAACAAACTCATACTATCACATATGCAATCTTATCTTTGACAACTTGCAAGTAGCTCAAGTACAATTCTCTTACACAACTTATAACTGACTCATAAAAGAGCGTCAAAACTCAACCCAATAATGAAATACCTTTATCTAATATCAAATGATGAAATTAAAAGATATGGGGTCAAATTGAGGACTACCATTACCTATGTGATGCATGGATAGAACACTCAAACTCTCTCATGGTCACCCCTGAGCACACAACTTATTTCAACACAAATCAACACACCATCTTTATTAAACTAAACAACATGTTACAAGTAATTGACACAAACTCTCTCACACTCACACACATCCATATATAGGCTCATTGAAATAAAAACATGAATAAGAACATACACTTTCAGTCTCCCATATACTAGTTCACCTTCAACTCCCTCTTTTCATCATTGGAATTCTCTATTTATTTTTTTCTCCCTTAAAAACTAACTCCTCTTCCCCTAATTCAAATTTTTTCTAACCTTTACTTTCCTTCTTTCATGACTCTTCACATTCCTTATCCTGTTATAAACTCTCCAATTTTATTCATTCATCTTTATGGGTCATTTATTTTGTTTTAACTTTATTTGGGATGAAACCACTCATATTTCAGGATAGAACCATTGTTGGTTTTAAAACTACCTCATTATGGTTTCATAACTACCACTGATGGTTTTATAGCCACATCACTCTATTTTTGGTTAATGCAATATTTCATGAACCCTTAGATGCTCTTGCATCAAGATTTTACATAGGTAATTGAAGGGTCATAAATATGTGATATGAAATCTAGGGATTTTATCCATTGTGTCCCTCAATAACTTTGTACCATATAAGCTATTATAATATAACAAAATAAATTTATATTTAGTATTTTATGTTTACTATATATAACTTTATTCTTCACCATAGTTAAAATTAGTCACATAAATAATTTTGGATATCTAATGGCTAGTTATTCCTATTTAATTTTAATAATAAATTGTGAATATATTTTAATTTTAAATATATATAAGTTGTGCATATTAGTTTTATCTAATGGTAATGGGTTACTATTTTTATATGTTTTTTAATAATTTGTAATAAGTTACTATTGGTAATGAAGTTCATAAAAAAATATTATTAACAAATCTTGTAAAATGAAAAAAATTGTATATTATGAAGAATTACACACATTTTCACTGCAATATAATTATTGATAATTTGCATTATAAAGTGCATTAAGTAGTGAGAGGTAAAAAATTTATATATTTGTGATTCAATATAATTTAAAATATAAATTATAATTATTCTTGATAAATTTTACATCTTGATAAAATATTATGTTGTGTCGTAATTATAGGCATTTACCTTTAAAAATATTCTTTTTCATTTCTCTTATGTATCTAGACATTACATTTTGTAATTTCTTCATTTATTTATTTAAACTTGAGTCAAGTTATGAAAATTTTCTAATGGGTTTCATGATGAAAAAATTATGTCCTTGAAAGGGGGGTCATAATTTCAGATCTTTTAGGAGGTCAGGTAGTATGCATCATATCTGAAATACAATTATGTTTTAATCTAATTTCTTGAGCATCAAAATATGTTTAGCATAATGAACCTTAAGAAAGACTTTACATTTTTACAAGGACAAAATTTATTATTAGATGATTTTTTTTCTAATATAATAAATTATTATATTTTAAATATAGTAAATAGAATTATTTAAAAAATATAAACAGTGGAAAATATTGAGGAACTCTACATGAGAGGAAACTTGTTCTGCTAGTCTTTTTACATTTTTAATGTCATCCTTGCCTTTTTCTAATTTATTTTCTTCCCTATATTCCATACTTCATCTATAGGAATCTCAAAACTAGCCATGTATTTATTATGCTCAGAACATCATGCTATACAATGGCCTTCACCCTCTTTGATGCAACTATTTTTTGAATTAACAAGAAGGATGGTGCTCAAGTGAGCCAAAACATTTGTGCCAAAATTATATAATGAGGTAAAACTTATGACTTTCCCTCTCATCCTAAGGTATGTTTTAAATTCAAATGTCATAGATAGGTTTTGAAAATGGTATGAAAATTATTCTCCTATTTCTTATTTTATTTTTCCATATCCCCTATAAAGAATCCCTCAATGCTTGGTTTCAACATACCTAGAAGCCCTAAGGTGTACAATTCAATGGAATTAAAACCAAACAAAGGTTTTTTTATTTTATCCCTTAAGGAACCATATGAAGTCCAAGTTATTCCAAATAAATAAAGTTGGTGGTTCTTGATAAACATGCTTTTGATTCTATCCAAATGGATCCATAACTTAAAGATCACTAACCATGCTTTCCTTCAGGTATTCATCTAGATTATACTCCCTAACTTCCAAATTCCTTTATGTTCCTTTCTTGAGGAGATTTTCCATCCCATAGTGTGTTACTTATACCATGATCCAACCAAGTTCTATTCCATATTCCATAACAAGTGGGTATTTATTGAAGTCAACTTGACCAATGATATAAAATGATCCATTGATATTAAAGTCAATAATGAGGGTTGGGTGTAGAAAGATATCTATTTTAATATTCCTAACACTTGATACCATTTTTAGTCTCATGATCACTGAATCAAATATAGACCCCTCATGGGCCAATCAAAATAATCATTTAAATTACTAAACCCTAAAAAGTGTAAGGTGGTAAAATATAATAGCATTTGGATGATGGTAACCAATAAACATTGTAAAATATAAACCTACCCCTTCAACCATTAATCTCTATATCCAAACCCTATTTTGAGGCACATAATGTAAACCCACCTCCTAAGACTCTCAGCATTCCAATGGCCTAGTAGAGCCATGTTTCTCAAGAACTATAGCCTTAAATGAGAATTTATCCTATTGGGATAACTTATAAAGGAAGTTCCTTCTCTAAGCGATCTCATAACCCTCTCCATGGTAGTGGTGACTTCTCATGTGATAATAATGGGGTTAAACATATCTTCATTTATCTTAGATCACTACATTTATCTTGGATATTTTATTTTTCCAAACCAATGTAATATCTATATGGATATTTAATATATATAATATGGAAAGGGGGAGCTTCTTATGGATGATGTTTACCAATGAATGTCATATCTTGGAATTTTTAAGACCTAATACAGTCCTCTTAAAAATTATATGTGTGAAATGTTTATCAATACTTGGGATTTTTATTTCTATAAGAAGTTAAAATATTAAGGTTTCTTTTGCATAATCCTATAAAATACATCTAGTCTAATACGACTCAATTGTCCACCTCACATGATGATGGATATGGTGATGCTAGTATCTTTGTTTCCCCAAAGTTTTTGTCCTTAATTATTTCCATGTGAAATGATCTTTTACACTGATCCATTTCAATTCTTATTAATGGGAATGGGAATTCATTAGGGGTTATCAACATTTGTGCCCTTAATAATGTCCCTAATAGTGAAACTTTATGGCAATGCTTAGCTGACAACCTTTATAACATGGGTTTTGTGTAGGTATTTTAACATAGTGGAGAGTGTCAAGGATAAATTTGGTACACTTATAATGATATGGTGCATTAGATAATATGATTCATGGTATTATCTTTGAAAATGGTGGGGCCTAGTTGACCTTATATTTTGATGAAGCATATTAACTTCTACTTATTGGTTTACATCATCCAAGTGTCATGCTAGTATTAAAAGTGTCCTTAAGATATTATATGGTTATATTCTATCAGATTAAAATATGTTTTATTTTTTAATAACAATGGGTATCCTATCATTGTGAATTTAAAATACATTCTCTTCAACCACAATCTAATCACCTCTAGAGTGGAGTGGAGCAACAACCACTTTAAAGTGTCATGAAATCAATTTATCCTCAACACCTTCATCTTTTATCAAAATGAAACCATCTACATCATATCCTAATTTTGGAATCTTTCAGATCAATCACCTTTTACTACTAGATGGATAGAGTTATGTAATGAGGCTATCCTTCATACCACCACATTTCTCTACCATTATGGAAAACATATTGTTTGTGTTTGAAAGTGGGGGGATGAGGCTATGCTCAAATAATACCAGAGGATAATTTCTCTCTTTGAGTGAAACCATTTTAACTTTTAGTTTTAAACTTAGTTTGCTACCTTTCAAATGCTAACTCAAAGTATCAAATAGTTATGCTACCAAACGGGTGTAGCTTCACACCCACCTTCATTGGCTCAGAATTTATGATAAGGATTTTAAGAAGTTTTTAAGTATCTTAGAGCTAAAATACCTTGAGACTATATCAAGGCCATTGATTCATCCTTATTGATACTTACAACTCTTCCTGATATCTCTTTTACTTTTTGAGATCACTATAAATTGGTGTTTAAAGCTTAGGAGGAAATAATTGAGAGGACTCAAGTTTTACAAGAATGCCTTAATGTGTTTCCATAAAAACTTAAATTTTATAACAAAATATTATGTGATGTGTCTTTATATATTCATGTGATCTCTTATTCACTTCATTACATGACCAATGACAAATCCCAATGCATTGATGACCCTTTTTGTGAATTATACAAAGCCACATGGGATTTCATTGGTCCTAAGTTGCTAAAATTTTACAAATAAGCTCTAAAAATATTATTTGTGGTTCAATAATTAATCAAATAATTATTAAATTCATATTAAAATGATTGAAATATAAATTATCACCATCTAGAACTCAATCACCCTATTGAATGTCTTTTACAATATCCTTTCTAAATCTCTTGTGAACTCCTTCTAGCTCATCTTACCTACCATTTTCAAACCTAAGTAAATTGGATTTATCAAAATTATATATATTCTTGATAAACTTATTAATTTATGGTAAGTTATGGAATGAGTGATATACTCTCACCAAATAACCAACTTTTTCAAACTTAATTTTGAGAAGGTTTATGATAGGATGGAATGGCATTTCATTCTAGACATGGTCTATGATCTTGGCTTCAGCGAAATATTCATTTAAGCTATTCAAACTCTCTTTATGGATGCATTATCCTATATCACTACCAATGGTAATAATTATGAAAAAAAAATTCTCTATCCCTCCATCCATCAAGGTTGATTCCTTTCACCAACATTATATGTCTTATTTGATAAATCTTTAAGATATTTGTTGGGTCATAGATCTAAGCAGGGTTTCATCGAGGGTGCTATTTTTCCTAAATAATCCTTTCAAATCATCAATGGCCACTTTGCATATGATATTTTCCTAACTTTAGAAGATAAATACAAATAATTTTAGGATATGTAATGTATCAACTTTTTTGGCATAACTTTTGGTTCTAGCCTATAGTGGAGCAAGACCCAAATATTTAGATAGAGTATAATGTCCATGCCATATTTATTACACTAATACAAGTGGAAATGGATTCATAGAGGGGAATAACTCAATTTTATAGTTATTCTTTTTACTTTTGATAGTTCACCTTCAGACTTGTGGAAATATGTCATAAATAGAGTGGAGAAAAAGGTAAACTATTAGATTACCAAACCCATCTATTTAGCTGGAAAATTCCATGTTTGAATTGGAATTATGGATGCTATTCATCCTTATTATTCCTCATGTTTCCCTTTTAAATCCTCCTATGAAGAACTAGCTAAGATTATTAGAGACTTTTTTTAGTGTAATGTCAAGCAAATATAGGGATTCTATGGTGTTTATTGTGATATTTTCTACCTTATACATGACAAGGCATATATGATAATTATTGATGTGTATATATAAAACATTGTGGTATGTGCCAAATGGGTGGTCAAATGTATTGAAGGTAATGAGTCTTATAAAATCTTTCTACACCATTATTTTTCATCTAGATTTATTTATGATAAATCTAGTTGGAAAAATATTGGTTTCCATAATATTTTGATCACTTTTATTCCTATTCAAATACAAATCTCTTTTGTGGTAAAAATATGTAAAGATTTTGAGGTTGTTAAACATCATTTAAAATGGGTGGTTATGGATTTTGTAGTGGTATCTCCTTCAATGATGATGATCTTTGGTAGTCTCCTATCATGACCAATATTGGCCTCTTGTTAGCATAAATGGATAGTATTAAAGCTTTGAGAATATTTAAAAAGGAACTCAAACTCTTGAGGATTTGGTTTCTTCTTATAAGTAGTTACCTTAGCACTCACTAAAATTCAAATTAAGTAATGCAGATTTACCAATTAATCTCTACATTCAAGATATAATGTTGTATGTCATGCTTCACAAGTTAACTCTACAACCTCTTCGCTAGTCATAGAAATATTGAAGGTGAAATTATAATACTCAATTCAAAAAATATTCTACATGCCTCCTTTACCAGGGGATGCATAAAAATATAAATAATAAATTTTAAATAAACCATAATATTTATTACATTATCTATCGATAAATAATTAAAATGTCTTAAAATAATTTAAGGAAATATGGAAATAAAATGAATATTAAAAATAAATAATGTTTTTCATATCTATAAAGGCATCTAATAATAATAATAATAATAATAATAATAATAATAATAATAATAATAATAATAATAATAATAATAATAATAATAATAATAATTAAAAAAAAATTTTAAAAACCTTATAATTATAGTTTTATATTAATATTTGAAAGTGTTAAAATCCTATAAATACTTAAAATCCATGAATACTAAAATATTCCTTATGATAACTATATGTTAATCCTATGAGTGGTTAAATAAATTGATATTCAACATAATAAGCTTCCATTACAATAAGACATTATTATATTATTTTCAAAATCATTATATAAACTATAAATTATTTAATTATATAGTTAGGAGATGATAATTTACTTCAGAAATAAAGTGGAAAACTTAAAATGACCAAATTTTTTAATACTGTTTGAAAAAAATTTAAGTCTGTCACTTTTTATGTTATAATTTGAGTAAAATTGAACTATAATTTGTGCATTATATTTATGATATATGATTTTTTTTAATGCATATTATGTTTAAAAATTATGGAAGAAAATTTTAGTTTATGTCAAATCTTGTATTGGTAAAAAATATAATAGTCTAAAAAATCTAACTAAGTGTTATTTTCTACAAGTATTTTTACTATGCATATATCTTTGTTTAAATTGGAACAAAATTTTCTATGGTTTGCAAACTTGTTTTGTATGCTTTTCTATCACCTTTGAATATGGACCTATCTTTTATATCTTTGCATATCCGAATTCAAGTGAACATATGTTTGTAATGTTACATGTGTCTTTTTGCTTATGCATTTATAACTATTATTTATCTAAATAAGCTTATGAAATATTTTTTAGGAAGTAGTGTTAGTATTTTGAAAAAGCACATTTTTTTAGAGATTTGTGTTTCAATTCCATAACTTTTTGATATTTTATGGAGTAAAAAATTATTTATTTAGGTCCCTACAGAGTTTGGTTCTTCATCATATAAGTAACAAAGATGTTGAGATTTCTTGGAGGAGTTTGATCTTCACTATGAAAACCATACAATAAATTATTAGTCATTTTGGGCATTTTTAAGAATATTAAATTTAGTATTCTTAAACATGCTCAAAATGACTTTCCACCATTTGTTTTGGTTGTCAATTTTTATGACTTTATTTGTGCACACTTGGTTTGGGTGAATGTATCCTTTTGATTTGTTAGGAAAGAAGTCATTGTTGACTATTAGAAATTTAATTCCAAAAGTCATGTGAGGATGATATGGATTCAATAGGTATTACCTATAATATAGTATGTCATGATTAATTAAGATATAATGTATTGGTGCCTTGTAATTGTAAGATGTGTTTAATATTTTTTACACAAGTTAAGATGTGTTAAATGTTGTTATTGGGTGTAAAGCACTTAGTTTAATTAAGTAGATATTACATATATATAATCATTCTCTTACCCTTGTGAAAGGGACATTATCTAGAGTATTAGAGCATAATAATAATTCTAAGTGATTTTTTTGAGAGTTAGGTTACACTTGTAAAGAATGCAAGGTAGAAAGTAGAGATATGTATCTCTAGTATTGTAATGGATCTTATTGTGAAAATTTTGTATCACTATGGTTATTATTTTTTTCACATTTCCTATTATTGAAATTTTAAAAATATTTTTTGTTGTATTTGATGTATTCTATTATGTAATTTTAGGGCTATGTGATGAAAGGCATCTCTTAATTGATACCCCTAAATAATATTATATCATTTGATATTAAATAAAGGCTTGTAGTCTTTATTTTTATTTTCACATTTGCAAATATCGGTAAAAATTAGATGAGAGATATTACAACAAGATTATTAGGTTAAAAATATGAAGTTATTGATTCATGTTTCAAAGGAAATAGAAAATAATGGAGGTTTAGGTGGTATATGGGAAAGAGTGGTTGGAGTGCCAATACTTCTAAACCTAGCTATATTGATGAGAGATATGAAGGCTCAATTGGAGGCTATGGAGATAGTGAAATATTGATGTGTTGTAGTAGTAGATGATCAAGGTAATGATGAATTCATAGAAGAAGTGCCTAAAGACCAAGACATAGAAGAGGTTGATGAACTTGAATATCAATTATTGAGATATATTATTAGAATGTCCACTAAATAAACTTTTGACCTTGTAATTTATTATAGAAGTTTGATTCATGAATATCTTATTACATAGATCACTAATTTGGAGAAATATTTTGAATATGAAAGTGTGGAAGACCTTAGGGGAGTTAAGGTCCCAATAAAATATGAAATTTCACTCATCTTTATGGTGGGAACATGTTCAAACTTGAATATTGCATAAAAGGAAATGATAATATTAATACTTATAGTAGATTCATCATGAATTTGAAGGCTAAATTCACTCACATGGATTATAACAAGATTTTTTTAATAGTATTCAAAATTCATGACAAAGGGATTTAAGTTTGAAATTATACTCTGAGGAATATTATAGACTTAACATTAGAGTGGGTCATATTGAAGATGATGCTAAAAATATCTCAAGGTACATGAATCGATTGTGCATGGAAATTCAAGATGTGTTTGGTATGATAAGACTATGATTTGTCAAAGACTTCTATTAATGCTCACTAAAATTAGAAAAAACATTATTACGTAAAATATAATTATTAGTGGAAGGAAAATGAAAATTCAAGTGTGTCTGTTTACAAAAAGAATAAATGTTAGAGTTTATTATTCAAAAGCACAATAAGGTGATTTAAATAATTCATAATGTAATGATACTAATACGTATAGAGGTAGAGTAAATTTCATAGGTAGAGGATCTTATAAATGACGTAGAGGTCATGGATTTAGTGGTACATGTTTCAAATTTGGTGAGTCTATATATACATAATTTTAGTGTTTGAATATGTGTACACTTTATTTGAGCACACATATCCTTGTGATGTGCTATGTAACAATCCATTGCTAACTATTTCAAACTTAATTCCAAAATTAATGTGAAGCTAATATATATATTCATTTAATATTTCCTATGATGTAGTATGTTGTGATGCAATAAGATATAATTTATTGATTCCTTAGAATTTTGATAGACATTTAATATTTATTGAACACTAAGGTGTGTTAAATCTTGTTAGTGAGCGTAAAAATCTTAATTTAAGTAGGTGTGTCTTATACCTATATAATCATTTCCATTCACTTATGCAATGGATGTTAGCCATAGTATTAGAGACTGTGAATATTTTTTTTTGATCGTTTTATACATGACTATGCTTACAAATAATTTGATTTATCAAGTAGAAATCTAAGAATCTAATGATGTAACACATCTCATTTTGAGATTATGGTGTCATTGTGGTTCTCGTGCCTTCATATTTCTTGTTGTGGAAATTTAATGAAGATATTATTTATGTTTGATACATTTTATTTGTATTGTGATGTTTCTCTAGTTTGAGGAATATCTTAATCAAAAAATCCAAACATATTTGCATCAACATCTATGTCTCTAAACAATATTATTTTGTGCAACAAAAGAGGTGCATCAAAAAAAAATGAATGTTTCAAAAAACATTTATACACAAACTTCATTATAATTTGCATGAAAGTATTGAAAATATTTTAATGGGGGATAACTTATTTTCCACATCTAAGAAAATTGAATTCTTAATGTAATTTTAGTCATAAAATTATGTCATGCAGTTATTAGAGATTATATTTTTTAACTGATGATGATATGTCATAATGTAAGAATATACATACATATACATACATACATACATACATATATATATATATATATATATATATATATTACATAAAAATCATGAATAAGATTATTTTGCATCCAACATTGTAAGATTATTTTTTTTAGACATTTTGGTTTCCATACTAGATCCATATTGCTCATTATTGCACTATGAAGAAACTAATCATAAAACAAAAATAGTCAATTAATCAATTTTATGAATAATTGAAAAAGATGTATTATGTTATAGAGGACCATAAAATTTTGATTAATATATATACTAAAATCAAAAGAACTCATTAATCAAAACTATAGTAATTTAATAAAACTCCTACACCTCCTCATAATCATCCCCATTATCATCTTTTTTTATTGTAGATATTAAAATATAGTATCAAATACTTGAAAATGAAGAACTTGACATACATTTACCACACATGACTTGATCATATAATTATATTTCTATTACTATCCTATATTTTCATTATATATTATGCTATTATGACATTAACATTATGATTTTTAAACAGGTTATTAGATGTTATTTAAATAGATTGTCTATGGTACTAGTTAAAGCAATGTTGGTCTACCTAATTAAATCTATGATTAGTTATTTTATAGACTTTTTAATGTTGATGATGATTTTATAAAATCTATATTAATTATCGATTATCAACATAATATGATTGATGTCTTTTTTAGTGGTTTCAGGTTTTGTCTATGAGCTAGGTAGATGTTGGAGGCTATACTCCCAAAGCTGAGTGAATTCTGAGCACCTCAACATGTCTGACAGGTATACTTGTTGAGTTTGTCCTTTAGATACCTTGATTGGTCATTATGTTTGTCATTTATGATCCTTGCACTTGTGATTACTATTATACTTTGCTTGATGTTTTTATAGTCATTATTTGTTGTTATGTTCCATTATATTTTATTTTATGTTTTTTTTTTCCAAGGTTTTTATCCCATATACTTAGCTCCATTTTATTTCTCTCCTGTGTAGGTCTTCAAATATTTTCTTTATCCTCCATGGATCCTATTAACATAAGCAGTTCTATACCTAAACCTACCTAGACCTACATGGACCTAACACACCCCCCCTTGGGAACCCTTGTCACCCTACTTCCATATTCTACCCCATTCGACCTATCACTATAAACTAGGGTGGTTGCATGATGTTTCAATGATTAGTTAGTCATATCTTGACTTTGGCATTAGACTTGGCTTAATTCATTGATATTTTTAAATGTAATTTTATCAACTTAGGATGATAGCATATGGGAAATATATTAGCCTCATTTAATGAGGTAGGTGGCATATTTGGTATAGGTTTCAATGTTAATTAGGTTGGTTTATGTGTAATCATAATGTTAATCACTAATCTCATTTTCTATTGGTTGAGGCATTGGATATTTGTTGAGCCTTCCAAACTTGTCATTAATGGTGAGGTTGGTGGGGGGTTGTCTTAGGATAAAGAAGTGTTTCTTTCTCCTCCCAAATTGAATGTGGAATTTAATGGGGTATGGGGGGAGTAGATGCAAAGGATGGGGAGTTTGAACAGTGGGCAGAAGACTTAGGAAGATGTAAATTTTGGAGAGGAAATAGTGGAATTGATCAACTATTAATGGCAGGTATGACTATTGGGAAACACATAGTGGTGCTCGGAAAGTTATAGAGGTTCTTATATTTTTTGAGCTTATTGGAGTCTTTTACATTTTAAAGTAAGT